>UYYF01004431.1:0-18911 GCA_900618365.1 Thelazia callipaeda
TGGAATTTATCAGGAAGTCCCTAATTTTTAACGTTTTCTCCTCTAATTTTTCTTTCAAATTTACAAAGGCATTTCAAAGGTTTTGTCGACAACGATGTTGTAAAGATAGGATTTATGCGAGGGATTGCTCGGATCTGTATGAAAATAAACTAGGTCATAGATATGCATGTTAGAAATCACTTGTTTCCAACCAATGTTAAAATCTAAAATTTGCATTTACTTGACTTTTCAGTACGCAAGTTATATCAGTTTACATTATTGCTATGAGCATAAATTTATTAAACTAATTAGAGTAAATGTGATCTGTTAATACGAAATAAGGTGTATATTAATAAAACAAAACAAGTGGATGAATGTCCCAACTTTACTTGACAAATCAAAATCTGTTTGCAATACTGACTATGCAAGAGAAAAAAGAACAAGTGTGCAAAATAATTGTCAAGCTGTTTTAGAAACAGAACAATAGCAGTTAGCAGCGGTCAAAGGTCAGCTACATCTATTTACGATGCAGTATAATAATTATTGGGGGTCTTTAATATTTCTCTCAATAAAATGCCTTCTTCATGCATGCCATTTGAAGAAATGACTTGATCATTTATTGAACATTTCCAGTCTCTAAGCATAGCTTAATATTTGGCCTTAGAAAAAGAAAAAACTAGCATTATATCAATAAAATGCAAAAAGTTTTTCTATAACAAAGTAAAAAAAATATCCACTTATGTTTCTATGTGCAAAATATTTAGATATTAAAAAAATAATTTGTGATTGTAGTGGTTAAGTGATTGAGCTGACCTTAGAATGGAAGTAAATTTTAATGTCTGCCAAAAATTATTTTTGTTACTGATACTCTTATTTAGTGCCTGTGATGAAAAGTGCATACGAACTTTTGACCTCTGCACTATCACTAAGATGTGACAGAAGTCACTTGTGTTGTGTATCATTATTGACTTTAATATGATTATAGTCATAAACAAAATCATTTAAAAAAACTTTTGACCTTTAACACGAGCCATTCTTTCACTGTTTTAATAGCACTGTCAAGACATGCCATCGGTGGATATTTTGTTTTGTAAATAAAAAAATGGCAAGAGTACTTTTATAGAGAATGTAAAATGTGTGATGAGACAGTGCAAATGAATTAATGAATGAATAGATGCACGATCGGCAAAATGTAAACTTTAGAGATGAATTTTTCTTGCTAGTATTTATTTGTTTTAGATGCATTCCTTTTTAATTCATTTTTAATTTCTCACTGATTATTTACATTAAACACTCGATATGAATGTTGTTTTATACTTGGCAAATTTCTGACACTGGCAGGTCAAGTGAATAAATTGCTTATCATTCGAGTAATGTTGTATCATAAAATTGCAATAAATTAAAAGATTGTACAATAATTATTGAAATAGTCGAGCAAAAATTATCCTTAACAATATAAGAGATAATTTCACGTAATGAGTTAATTATCTTTTAATTGGGTGCTCGTTGTGCAATGACCTTCGTGAAGTTTTTGAGACTTTATATATAACAAAGAGTTCGCGAAATAAGAAATGAGAATTACTAATATAAATGAAATTAGTTTACAGATTTTCACTTCTGAAAATTTTCGGATCAACTTTAGTACTATTTACAGCACTTTGATCTCTGCACTTAATTCATTCCTATGCTTGAAGTGAAATTGTTGGAGCTGTGATTTCATTCCAAAAAAAGTGCGTAAAAAAATCTATTTTTCATTGCTGTGCCGTCGCAATTCTTCACAAGGCCAAAAACATATAAATTAAATTGCGAAAGAATTAGCAGTCTTTATTTTATTGTTGTCATTTTTTTCTTTACTTACGATACTTCTTTATGTTCGACCTGCTTTACCTTAAATAATTTTTGGAAAATAATTTCTACTGAGAGATGAAATAAAAAAGCAACTAAATTATATCATAACTGAATAAAACAGTCACATTTGCAAGAAGTCTAAACGAAGTTTGAAATGCGATAAAAACTGACCCAAATATTTCGTCAGCCAAACTTGGACACTAATGCTAATAAGCTTTATTATCTTTAATATTACTTGTTTAAATTATTTCAGAAAATCTTGGTTTTTCCAATGCAAAAAAATATCGAAATAGCAAAAAAGTGTCGAATTTTAGGATACGAAAAACGAAAAAAAACGTAGGAAAAAAGTTGGAAAACAAGAATTTTTCGACCAACAAAAAATCGAAAATAGAATTGAAAGAAAAACTTGTTTTCATGTTAAGAATTTTCCTTCTTCCATTTTACACAATTATTACTAAATAGTTTTTATTGCATTCTTTTGATAAATCCTGACCTTTGGGGGGCTGAGCAGTCTTTATTTAATTATTTACTCAAGTAATTGAATGTGGACGGCAGTCTTCACACTGCTATTTCTTCATCGAAGAATAAATAACTTCCGAGAAAAAAATTTCAAACAAATTACTGCTACTTTTTTGTTACGCTAAAACTTCAAAGTTAGTTGTTGCCAGGCTTCAAACATTTCAAATAAACAAGCAGAAAATTTGGATGTTTTCATATTTTAGCTGGTTGTTTTCATTGTTTCAAACTTTATACGAGGTACAAGCCAATTAGTTATTATTCTGCTCTTGATCCCTTTTTTTGCCTTTGTTCAACACAAAATAATGAAAGTTTATGAAAGATCACTTAAATTTTTATGAAAGAACTGATTTACATAATCACTCAAAACAGAAAATAATGAAAGTTAATGCAAAAATGATGATTAATTTTGATCATTAGCGTTTATGTTTTCGAGATAAAAATTTATTAGTATTTTTACTGCTCTTTTATCACTTTCTGGTTGCATTTGAGAAAATCATTATCAGTCCCGATAATTAAATTATCACTCTGTTAGAATGATAACAAGTATAGTGTGACGGATGGAAACGTGTTTCAAATTTTTAATTCACGGAATATGCATTTCAAATTTGTTGCAATATTTTAACTAAACTCGAGTGATTTACAGTAAGTCACCTCTATTTATTAATTTGAAATTATCCATCTTTATTTATTCTATTTTACTCGGTCAGATCCGTCAGTTTTCAATTTATTTAAATTTCTTTGACATAATCAAAGTTGCAATGATTGATTGGAGTATTCATAGGAATGTCCATATTTTCAAGATTAATGTGAACAATATTTCTTTCCATATTCCCTACCGTATTTGTATTAAATGAAAGGTGTTTCTTGGTAGAAAAAATCCTTTATTTCTGGCCCAAGAACGTGATATCAGTGACCGACACTGAATCAAAATTCTTATGTCAGTAATTTAATTCGATTATTCTAATTACCTTTCCTGAAAGATTGATTAAATTATGATAAATTATGTATTGTGTACTATTATTGTTTAAATGAATAATTAAAAGGAATCAAAAAATTTCTGGGATTTTTTGCGAAGATTTTTTGCATAATTATATACATAAAATGACTTTTTATTTTGAGTAAATTATATCCTGTAAAATTCAAGAAGTATTCACAAATTCAATCATTCAGGGGGAATGTGAGAGGAGAGCGCCCAAGTGTTCTTAAAAAATTTGCAAGCAAAAGTTTATACCCATATGAAAGCTGAATTAGCTTGGCTTATTTTTTTTAGATTAGAAATCAATTTGTTTCATAAACAGAAAGAAAATTAAAAGAAATTGACAAAAATTAAATGGAACTGATTAATTTCCATTTTAATCCTTCTTACGCATTTTTTAATTTACCGTACATTATTCTGCAAAGTTCTAACTATGTTGGCTTTTCATACCACAGTTAATAATAATTCTTGGTTGCTAACAAATATTTGTATCCAAAAGCTATAAACATATTAAATTATTTGGAAACAATCACATCTAAATTTCAATTCCTAAAGAGTATTTTCAACAAATTAATTTCAGCTAATTTTACCTTTTAAGATTTTCTGAATCGTTTATCCTTCATTTATTTTTTTATCTCCAACCTTTAGCTCACTAACAGTTTCAATTTTTTTACTGAAAAATTTAAATAAATCTTGAGTGCACTATACGTATTCAACAACATCAAATACCACAAAATCAGAGAGGTCACGTGTAAAATAAGTTTGCAGTGTTTATGTCAGATCTAACACATCATCAATCAGGTAAACAAACTTTTGCTATGAATTCCAAAGTTTTTCTCATATTGATTAGAAACGTTTCCATGCAGTTATCTTTGATGATTGTGCAACGATAAGAAAACATTTTATGATCAAGTTTACGCAAAACTAACATGTGATGAGGAAAAATCTTAATTCCGAAAGTTCGTTCACGTAGAAAATGACACATACTCAGCGTCTAATATTATTAATTACGAATACTGAGGGAATATATCACTTTCTAATTATAAGTGGAAGTATTTGACTTATTTCTTTTATATTATTCTTTTGAATTTTAATGTTTGCTTTTTATTGGCATTTTTATTTCAAAGGAGCAAAGGTTAGAGAAAGTAGGGAAAAGAAATACAAGCTAAAGCAAAGGTAGGTTGTAAAAGGATAAAGAGGGACGGCAAAGACGATCAGAGGTAACAAAAAAAAAATTATGTGTAAGTTAAGATATATCGACTAAGTGCTGTGTATTAATAACCGATATTGACTAAGTGATATCCAAGATATGACAGAATATTTGAAAATTTAATTTGAAGAAAATGAAAATACTATCTGATAAGAGGGGTTAAAGGTTATTTTAAAGAAAAAAAATGGAAATTAAAATAGGATTAGAGATAAGAACAAAAAAAGCAATGCATGAATACCAGCAAACTGTCAGTTCTTTTGCTATTCATGGGTATTCGTTCTTTTTCTTAGTCCTTAAATTTGCATAAAAAAGCCGAGGTCAGACATAATGCACTAATTTGAACATGATTTTTAATTGAGCTCAAAATGATTACAAATGGACGCACATAGAACGATGGTAATTAATCAGAAAGTTGGGCACATACGATTATTACTAGTTATGAACAAAGGATAAAGACGAATAAGAGTGCAAAGGTTATGAGGCCATCAATGACTTTATTCATGCCTTCATCGACGAGAAGTGTATTATATAAATTATCTGTTTCAAAACAATGTGAAAAAAAGAGCACTTTTGTCTTTACTAACAATTTGTTATAATTGAATGAAAGTGATAAAGTACTGGAAATTATCAAGCAAGCAGAATTACATTTTTTTAATTTGGAGGAAATAAATATTCATGAAAATTATGAAAACAAAAGGAAAACTTATGATGTAATTAATTTTCTTTCATTAAAAAACAATTTTTGTTTCAGTAAATGCGTGAAAAAGCAGTCAATAATTATCTGAAGCAAAATGAAAAGAAATCTTTGATTATTTTCGATCTGATTAGCATTTCTGTCTTCAATTTCATTTCTATTTCAATTTCATATTCAACCCCTTAAAAAATAGTTAGTTACGTTTTCAAAGAATGTATTTCTAGGATTGTTAAAGGAGAAGAAATTGATGAATGGGAATTAAATAAAAAATATCAAGTAAAAGCAATAAGAAGAAAGAAAAAAAAAGAGAAAGGGAGGAAAATTAAAGAGAGATGAAAGAGTGACAATATGAAACGTTAAATACTCAATAATATAATAGTATAACTAACAGAAATTTGATCAGAAATGAGAAACCGGAATGAATCGGAAATGAAAAACTGGAATAAATCGGAAATGAAATTGCGAAAATTTAGAGTAGAAATGAGTGCACTGTAGAGATGCTTTTGAGAGGATTTTTAGCAGCTTCATCTGACTCTTTTCTTACAGAAAGGCAAACAGTTTGAGAGGTATAAGGAGAAAATAAAAGAATAAACAAAGAGAGGAAAAAAGATTGGAGAAAGAGATAGATAAGAAAAGAGAGAAGGCAGTGATGCTTTCTTTCCTCTTTCTCTGCCCCCTCCTTCTTGTAAATGTTTTCTCAGAGGTCAGTAAACAATGTCAAGGAGGCAGAAGAAAGAAAGAGAATCAAGATGACCCTTGCATTTTTGCTCCCATTTCTCTGTTTGCTTCTCTTTTTTCTCATCCCCTGCCTCCTCCCCCTCTCTCTTTCTTTCTGTCTTATAACGAGTCATTCATTGATTGCACTCATTGGAAATTGTTCCCTTCAATTTCGATTATTTCCACAGTCTTTGCAGAACTTTCTGATATTTTATTCTAATTCATTGCCAACTTTTGTGACAGACTTTTACTATTATTGACTACTAAGCAAACAAATGTTTTAATTAGTGAAATACTGAATTAGTAGCCATTTTGAGTCACTTACACTTTGTTGCGCGATTTATTCGTTCTATCAATAATAATATTGTCTATACTTATTGCATTTTTAATTTTAACATGTCCGGAGTGATAGCTTCCGAGCATATCTGATATTGTTCAGGCTATTAATTTTTTTTAATATTTTGATTGCTTTATTAAGAAGCATCAGCAATGGCATATTATGAATAAATGCATGAAAGCTGGAACTATTTGATTTATTCATGCGTGCAAAGAGTCACTTGAACACTTTACTCGTTTAAAGTTAAAGTTAGTTAGATCTAACTCAATATATATTTGCTCTTCTGTTTAAAATTATCGTATTTGATCGAAAAACACTACTTTAGATTTATGGTTATTTTTTTGCTTCTAATATCAATAGTGCGGATGCATTCATTTTGTTTAGTTTTCCACTCGTATTTTTTAGCTTATTTAAAAGTATTATTGTTTAGCAGTGATGAATAGAAGGTATTAGCATGAAACAATTTTCATATTTGTCAACTATTATAGTGTGATAGAAAAATGTATCAGGTAATGTTATCAGTATAGATAGATGCTCTAAGGTGACATTTTATTGGTGAGGAAACATACTAGGCATCAGTAATCTTACAAATTTCATGAATGTTGCACTCAATTATCATTATGAGATATCAAATTTTGGTTTAATGTATCATCTCCATTAATTTATCGGTTATTATTCAATTGCGAATTGAATTAATCAGTAAAACATTATAAAGGAATGAAGAATAGTTGTAATTTGTGTAATATTTAAGGTTCCCTCTCAGTTTATTCTTTCAAGTCCAAGCTTAAGATGTATATGGGTGGATGAAATAAAGGTATTTTTCGAATTTTACATATAAAAAATGGCTTGCGCTGGCATTTAATTTCATTCTAGAGTTACATTGCTTATGATGAAACCTTGTTTTTCACTTGTGATGCGTTTTGAAATATAATTTTTAATGCAAGGTCAGGGGTTAAGAGCGCCATGTTTTGTATCTAATTTAATTTAAATCTTTTTTACTCTCAATATGACCACTGCAATATTCCTTTTGGTTTTTCTATATTTTAGCAGTTGTAGTATTGGTAATTATTTATGCAGAAATATGTTGGCCTTACTTCCTTGTTTGCCATCTATATATGAACCTTATTTTCTTATTAAGACTTTTATTTACACAGCTATTTTTTGCTGGTCCATTTATTTACACATATGTAATTCACAAGCAGTACAGATTCTTGTCTTTTTGATATTGTTAGCAGTTTTGGGATACTACTTGATGTGATGCTGGTAAAATGTGCAAGATTGTGAAAATTTTAATTTTAAAAATAATAAAAAGTGAGTCAAGGAGATTAATTTTGTAAGCTGCGATTGCAAAATATGATTGTGCCTACTTGCTCTTTTAATTGCTTGTCGAGCTCATAGCTCAATTACTTATTTACTTTTTAACTTATTTGTTTTAAATCTACGTTATAAAATCATTTAAAAAATGAAAAAGTGTTTGCATCTTCCCTTACTTTGTTCGGGTTTTTGTCATGCCAATGTCAATACACATTAAGTGGTGTTTGTACAAGAGATAAGAATGCCCTTTGCAAATGCAAAAACGTTAATTGCTGGAATCCTAGTTTTAATAGCCATGAGGTTCGCGTACTTCTAATTAGCTCTGTTAATTTATCACTTTACTGTTTGTCAACTCATTACTACTGACTTATTTTATTTACTTCTTTACACATTTATATATAAACTATCTTATTCACTCTTCTTTATTTTTTTTATTCTTATTCATTTTTTTAAAATTCAGTTTTCACTGCTCGAAATTTAACGCAAAATTATCTTAGTGATTTATTCTCATTAATGTAGTTCAGAATTTGTGAATGGATGTGCCGTATAGAAGCTTAGCATCGCATCATAATTAAGTCTAAGTTAACATCTGACGAACTTCCCTCGCAATAATACATCTTTTTGATCGCTGTCCGCAGTTTAATCAATAGATAGAAGAAGATGGTTGTGAAATGATAGCTGACTGGCTGTCTAACTAACTCATTTATAAATCATCTTATAGTCCTAAATTAGCATTCCTTTTCGGTTGAAATAAGCGTGGTCAAAGGTAAAAATTAATTATAAACAGATTTGGACTTGGGAACTCTACAATTAACAAAAGTTTGGTTAAGGTGAGTTTAAATTAGCTAGTGTCTTGACCTTTTTCACTGACTTGCATTTTTTACTGATCTTGATTTTGGTGCTTTGCGTATCGATTCCAAATGGTACTGCTTCATTGATTTCAGAGTGTGAAAATAAGGAACTTAAGTTGTGGTCAGTGCTTAAGTAATGATTAGTGTGAGAGGGAAGAGATGCGTGACTAGTTCTTGGGGTCAGTTGTTTTCATGTCATTCATCAAAGATGACTGTGATCCATCTGGTTTACCTTAAAGACCAATTATGCATCATAGTCTTAATGCATTATGATAACATTGATATCATAATTGTTACTGATTGCTTGTATCGTTTTTGATGCTAGATACTGTGGGAATAGTTTTTTAAATTTTATTTGCTTTTTCCTTTATTTTTGCTATAAAAAAGTTTTGATTCTTAGTATTGAGTATAAAACTACATGTCACCATAATTATGTCACCTTTTGTTGTAGACAGCAATGTTTGATAGTGTTTGATAAAAAGTTTTTTCTTAAAAGAGTCAGCAGCTGCTTAAATCAAGTATTGTTGAGATTCGTCTGACTGCCTGAAATGTGTGGAATTATTATGCAAATTTGTCTGTCGAAGGTTTGCTTTTTTTTTAAGACCAAATATGACAAAAAATGGTAACAATATTTATAGTAGTTGAAGTAGTTTTTCAAAGTTTCAGATGAGGTAAAAGAATTTTGAATAAAAAGTAAATTGGGTATTATATAGGGATGGATGACCAATCCTCTATTTTGAGAGTTGCCACTTGTTAGCTAATAGAAGATCAGGTCTAGCACTGGAAGTTGTCTGCTTGTTTTCTGATCATAATAAATTACCATAGCAAAAGCTTGTTATAAATTTTTCTCTGCTTGTCGCTAATGCATTTCACTGCTTGTTTGGATCTAAATCAGAGTGTCTTTGATAATTGATATTGATGAAAGTAAGGTAATATTTAAAATTAAATGGAAAGGAATCAGATGACAGTATTGGAAAGGTTGAATTAATACTATTATTATTGTTGTAATTAGTAGTAGTGCTACTAATTTTGCTGTCAAGTCGTAATAAGATGAATGTTATCATTAAGTTACGAACATAAGGTACACACGTCTAATACTAAGGTAATAACAATATTAATATTTATAGCAGTATCATTTTGATTATTGTCATACTATCAATATTTTATTATTGTTATCGTTGATATTATTATAATTATTATTACTATTATGAGCACCCTGTGGACATCACTCTTATCTTTTTTTCGTTTATTTGTTCGAATTTTGAAACTGCTAAAGATAATTAGCAAATCTTGATTAGTGAATGTTATCATTAAATTACGAAAAAACAAGTGTGAATGTTTATAAATCGGATCAAATTGGACTTGGAAACAGTTGGTATTTAAGAGAAAACTAATTATCCTCACTATTGAATATTATATCTTTTATTCTGTAATAGTTAAACAAATGTTTTTAAATACAGAAATAATGCCACAACTGAATGAAATAACTAACCATATTAGCAATTTTACAGTGAAATTACAGTTCAAGACTGAATTACTATTTTTTTTCATTGTGTATTCAGAATGGTTGATCAAATGAGGTAGCATGCATGTAGCAGAGCAAAAGATGGTCCTTCAGTTTGTAGCATTATTGACTTTCAGAATGAGAAATCAATTGTGAGCACGAACTATAATTTTAAATGGTAGCAAACTTGAATATTGATTTAAAAATATGCCAAAAATTTACTTAATATCAGTACAAGAGTTCTTTTTCCAGTTTCATATCTGTCTGATCGCCGAAATCATTAGTTTGTTTTGAAATTTCATTAATCTTTCAATGAATTGCAAAGGTGTGTTTTATATGGTAGACATGTTAACAGGTTATGAATATTTAGTAGCGTGGAATTGCTATCATCGTAAATTTACAGGAAGTATAGGTGTTGTTAGCAAGGTTAATCGCATCGATTAAGTTGTATTAAAATTTGAATGAAATATTGATTTATTATATTATTATTAACTTTTTTTTACACCAGCAAGTTAAATTATTTTTTAGATTTAATTTTGCTGCTTTCTTATGATAACTCCTAGAGGTAAAGTTCATCGAACTATTTTCTTGTACCATATTTTCATGATCATTGTACATGATAATATGAAATTCTTGCCACTTTTATTTATTTTATTGCAACATTTAGCTGCATGTTCCACCAGATATTACTGACAATGAACATTGAGCTGTTTTTTTTTCATTTTTTCACCTTTATTATGATAAATATTTCTCATATGTTTAGTTTATGGATGTTCTTGGAGAGTTTTAATCTTCAATATTAACTTTTGGCATTGTCACAGTTCACTGTCTTCCTTTGCAAGTACTTGAGTTTTGATACAGAGTTAACAAGTGCAATTGCAAATTAGTTGTGGAAGTTTTCACGTGTAATATTGGAAGTTGGAAATGAGGTTGTTTTCATGGGAACTTGTGAATGGAAGGGTTAAACTAATTTCTGAACAAATGAAATTCGTTTGATTGTAGTGTTTCGCCCAACACTTGCATGGATGATAGTTTAACTTTTGGTTTACACTGATTTTAAGCAAATTAGAATTGATTAGAAAAAGTTGATGGATGACATTTAATATTTTGATGTTGGCTTTCGTCAGCGAGAATTTAATTGCTTAGGGGCATTCATCAGTAAAAGTTTAATTTTTGTAAAAATTATATTTTGGTAGTAAAGTATATTAGTGCTATAGTATTTAGTTAGTCAAGAAACTAGAGTTTTAAACAAGTGGCAAAGAGAGTTTATAAAAGAGTCAGTTAATTAAATTTACTAACAGAGCAGTGTGTATGTGTGCATGTGTGTGCACATGCATGTTAATGTATTTGTATTGATCGGAATATTTTATCACTTCTTCCTTTCCCGCATCTCCGCGGGAAAGAAGTTACAGAGTGAGCGATAACGACGCTGGTGCCATCCATCTCATTTGGTTGCTTTTTTTTGGAGAATAGAATGGGAATAGTCATTTTAGAGACTTGGATGAATGGATGTTAAAGAAAGTATTGCAGTCAAGATGTGCTATACTTACAAGCATCTATTCGGTACCGAGCTTAGCAAATATTGATTGGTACACTGCAGAATTATTAGTTGATGTGGCAGTCTTATTGTGCTTCTGAATCTGGCATTGCAAAGTCAAGAGGCCTTGTCTTAGGATCGTTTTTGCATAGAATTCTTAATTTAGTGAAGGAGTATTTTTTGTTTGCGGAAGAGTTCATTTCATAAGGAGAGATATTGCTGGGCTTTGATTGATGTGCTTACTACCAATTCATTGCGTAAAAGTACTTGCTTAATTAGCCAAGAATTTGATATACCTCAAAGTTCAAGATGCTAGTTATTTATTGATAGATGAATGAGATGGTTATTGGCTTGTTTGGGAATTTGTTAACATGTTTTGATTCTGAATAAATGTGTCAAAATTTTTATGCTTTCACTCGTAGTGAAAAAAATTCTTTGTTTCATCATTTTATCGGGTAAAAAAGATGATAATAATGTTTGTTTTTATTTAAATTTGTGATCCTCATTGCCCGTGATTTGTGCTATACATAGTGAAAAAGTGAATAGGGCCGTTAGAAGTAGTAATTTCTTATTGAATTTTTGAGTGAGGATAGATGGTTGAGTGTATGGTTAAGATAGATGTATGATGGAAAAGTTGTGAGGTCATCACTTGACTTTCTTATAAATGCGGATCAAAAGCAGGACATATAGATAGCTCAATTAGGTAATGAGCAATAGTGTTCGGCAAAGGAGGTTAATAAAGGCAGGTAAAATTAAGCATAGTAAGAGTCTTAAATGACGATAATAGCTATGAAAGTGGTAGCTATCGTGATTGTGGTACGTGGTAAAATGAATATCAAACTTGTTTTAATATGTGATAAGATAAGAGTAAAATTCAGCATTGTGGCTGATAACTGTGAAGGGACTGCACTTTGCAGAATTGTACTTTGCGCCATTGATGATATGTTGCGATGAGAAGAGCCGCAGGCATCAGACTAACTGAGCAGCTGAGTAAATGAAGTTAATGAGTGAGTAACAGAGTAGTAGTAATTAGAATAGCTCATTATCAGAATTGGATAATAGCTGAAAAACTTTGGTTCGTGAAAATAAATTTTAAGTAAAGGACACGTAGTAGTACGTTTGATTGTTATGGTGAATGTGAAAGTTTCAAAATAGATTTATTAGTTTGGATATGAAGGCAGCTACTCACGCACTACACATTTCTTTATGGACTGGCGTGAATGATTTTGGTCTAAGGAGTAGTGATTGCGCCACTTTTCTCTTTATTTCCATCATTTCTACTCTTTATATCTACCACTGCAAACTTTTATTTAATTCTTGTTCTGTTCACTTGCACATGGCACGATGAGTGCGAAAATAGAATGGGAATTTGAGAAGGTAAGAGTTAGAGTGAGGAAGGTTGCTGCTGTTGCTGCTACTGCTGCTTAATTTGCTATTCTGTTATTACATTCCTTCAAAGTTTGTGATCAGAGTGATCGATCGGCTATCAATTGTTTTACTTGAATGACTTTGAATTATTATCCTTTCATTCTTGGGTCTGCTCACTTATATAAATAAGCGTCTTTGTTTTTGATTGGTTTCTTCAAAAAAGTTCCAGTTGTCATTATCATTAGTATGCAATATTTGGCTTGTTATTATTGATAGTAATGCATACTCTTTTACGTGTAGCAAATTTAACTGGGTTAGGCTTACAAGGTCGGTATAGTAATACTAAATAGATTAAACTCGATCGAATGAAGTCAGGTAAGCAAGCAAGCAGTTGTGATGGAAGGGAATATTTTGATAATTATGTGAATAATATATTAATGCATTTCGTTGATGGAAGATGTTTGTTTTGGTTTCTGCTGGAAAAGGATTACGAGGCAAATCGTGAGAGGGCGAAAAATGCAGTGGAATCTCAGTATTTGTTAATCTGAACTCAGTTTGGTTATCACATCTGATTGAGAAATAGTTTGGTTTTATTTACTGTATGGATAGTATTCTTACAGCGGTATTTCTCATTGTCTCCTTACTGTCGTATCTCGTTAAAATTAATATTAACTAATCAGTGCTCTATTAGCTTCTTTGCATGAATTGTAGGAATTCCGTGCATAATTTTTACGTTTACTCATACTTGAGGAAGAATCTAATGATATACGTTTGACACTTAGTCTGAAAAATATTTGATTCTCTGACATTAGTTTTTTCCAAGACCAGTACTGCATAACTGCCAGTTTTAGCAGTTCATTTTAACAAGACATCCAGTTGATACTACTTCCCTTGAATGCTTAGAAATGGATATCTGCTTGAACTAGAGATAAGAGGTTAAGAGTCATTGGTTTTGTTGCTTTTGTTGTTCTATGAAAACCACTTTTTTAAGGTTTTTTATAAAAATCATATATGCATGAAAATAGATCTTTGCGAAATTGAAATTGCACAATGAAAATCGAAGTCTTGTTTTTATGCAAATTTTTGTTGTGTTTTTCTTGAAGAATGACAGCGTTCTCTTCACAAGCTTCCCCAGTCTTACTGCGAGCATCAGGCGTTTGAGTATATATGTATTTTCAGAGTTGAAAAAATTGTCCACTATTGTGCAAAGTTTGATTTTAATTCTTCCCTCACAAATCTTCACAGTTGTAAAGCGTCCATGACTATACATTTTTATCTTTAACAAAGCAAATGTTTACTTATTATCAGTTTATTAAATGCGGTATCGCATTGCTGAAGTTATTTCAATTTCAATCATTTTTTTGTACGTTCACACTCTTCATCATTATTCCTTACTATTTTCATCTATTTTTTAACAGTAATTTGAGGAATGAGTTGGAGTTCAAAGTATGAAATTCCTTATGAACGTTTAAAACTGCTACTTTTAAGAACTTTTAAAACGTTTAAAGCACCTAATATATATAGGATCAGTGAAAAAATTAATAGCTACTAGAAGTGACCCTTCTCACAAAAGCATTGTAATAATGTTCTTTCTATTGTAAATGTCGATGAAATAAATGTTTTCAGATAATTGATTCTTATCAATTTTCTTTTCATCATTCTTATCAGATTCATCTTATTTGAGTTATATTACGGTTGATTTAGAATGTTTTTAGATGGGCTTAAAAGGGCTTGGCAAAAATTTGAAGCTTATTTATTTTTTCTATGGTGTGATTTGTTCTCGGTATGATTTCTATAGTTATGAAATATACTATAAAAATTTGCTGGAGTTTATAGGACATGAGATTATTTGCTTGAAAATAACTAAAACTTGATTCTATACTTGTCTTACTTTTTTACATTCACATTGAATTCAAATGCCAATTTTTACGTAAAATTTGTATATTTTACGAGTCATGATCCTGCTTCGTTTGTTTGCTGAAAGCTATTTTAAAAAAGTAATTCAGCTGAAACATGCAAAACTCTCTAACCTAATTTGGCTGTGTTAAGTTTAGATCATTAGCTTACTGTCTGATTTGTTAGGCAAAAATCAATGATCGAATTTGATTTCTTTCTCTGATAAGAGCTGGTGATAAGGACAGAATTGCACCATTACTATACATGATTACGGATAGATGGCTTGCTAATTTGTCCGTTGAATCAGTAAAATATAATCGTTGGTTTATAATTCATTTGAAGCTTAGAATCTGTAGTGAAGGGGATAACTAATTCGTTAGTAGGTGACTTTCTTATATCTTCATTATGAGGTTTAAACGGAATAAACCATTCATTCTTACAGGTATCGTGAGATAATGAGATGGTGATAAGAGTTATAACAATAGGGTTTGTTTGAATTGTTAGATGTTTTAAATTGGAATTTGTATTCTGGAGAAAGTTGAATAGATAGTTAGATAAATTTAAGTAGACCTATTGAGCAGTTTATCCGCTAAATAATGATTTATCTAATGCAACAGCAGTTTGAGTTTCTTGAAGGACGGTACTAATTCCATTCTCTCTTCTTGGTCTTGTTAGTACAAATTCTCGATTGATAGAGCAGAAATTTTGCTGTGATGCAAAAATAGTAAATTTCACATTTTGTTAAAATTTATTACACAATTTAATCGTCGTTTTTTGAAAAAACAAATCATATTAAATTCAATTTTAAATTCAGAAGTTTAAAAAAAGGACTATTTTCCACTTTTTAAAAATTTGATTTTTCTCTTGAGCGTGTATGCTGTGTTACACTGTTTAACAGTGTTAGTGACAGGTAACGGATACTAATATTTGTATTTTTTTGTGGCTTATAGTATTCATTGCATTCTATTTATATGCTATTCTAAACATCTTTTCAATAATGTACCGCCGTTCTGTTCAGTAGAAACAATAAATAGGTGTATATGTGTGAAATTCTGCTTACATAATTTAATATCCATCTTCTGTCTCTTTACCTTTTTCTACGCCTGGCATACAGCAAGGACCTCACGTCCAAATTCACGTGAGCAAGTAGGTTTGATGGCTCTTTTGTAATTCGTTATGCCCATTTGTTGACACTCATCACTTTTGCGCACAGTTATTTGGTTTTAATTATTAGTCATTTTTGCTATGGGATATTCATTTAATTAAACTCGGCCTGTGTTATGTGATGGTTTGTTTCTGCTATTATTTTAAAATATCCGTTTTATTATTATAAAGATTATTATCATGTCTTAGTTTTTCACATATTTTTTAGATTGTTTCTAATTACTAGAAACATTTTTCATTTTTTGACTTCGTATGTTACCTTCGACTTTCATATATAAATTTTTGATTCTTCGTTTATACGTTCTTACTTGAATGCCTTTTTATGCACTTGATTTCTTACATTCCTTACTTCGGGGGCATTCGATCAGAATATGAAGTATGCTGAAAATAGATACTTATGAAGAGGTCGTTTAATGTCTATTGTGAGGAGGTATTGAAGTTAAGTGACAGGAAACGAATAATAATATTTATATTTTTTGTGGCTTGTAGTCTGTAAGTAGCATCGCTGCTTACAGACTGCAAGCCAAAAAAAAATGAATCCCAGTATGTTTATCGAAGACTTAAATTAATTCAGAGGTTAAAGCAGAATTTGGGATAATAAAATGTTATCCTTTTACTAAGCTATTGTAATGATTGGGCGAATTATCTTACTGCAAACCAAATATCTTGAAAATATTGAAGATAATGAAGTCTTCATTCTCATCAAATCTTGATTTTCGAGAAGTGGTGTAAAATATAAAGTTAGTGATTGCGTATCTATGCTCCGCTCTCTCTTATCAGTCTTCATACTTTTATCTTAGATTTACTTACCACGGGTTAATTCCGAATGTTGAATTCAATTTTTTAATAGTATTAGTAGTGTATTCGATGGGGTGCATTCAGAAAAATTTGTGGCCAAGTCATTAAAACTTAAAAGTTAACTCAGCATTTATTTACTTGACTTCGGAATTTCTTTCTTTTTGCCATTCTGATATTTCACTTCCAGTTGTTCGCTCTCGAATTTGAATGACATATACGTTTCATGACTTTGATTCCTTAATGTTCTCTTGAATAACACCTTATCATTTGAATTTGTTATTTTTCCAAATCATTTCACTATTTTATGGTGTTCTATATTTGAAGATTCAAATTCACATCGATTTTGTTTGTTAACAGATATTTAGACTATATTTTTTTAAATTTCCTTTTTCTTGTAGTTTATTATTGAGTATAAAAGTTGGTTGTCTGACCTGCTTATCAAGTTTATAGTAATTTATGCTTACTGTAAAACTTCAGTATTGCATTTTGCGAAATAAGATTTATGTTTCATCCAATGAAATTGTAAGTGAACCCTTCTGATTGTGTCATATTTTTGCAAAAGTATTTTTTTGCACACGAGGAAGCTATGTTTTTCATGCTTGTTTTTATTGTGTTGCAAACTTTGGTCCTTTATTCAGGTGTTCTGTTTACATTTTTTCAACTCCAACTCAATGACTTTGCGTATGTTCACATAATTAGAGTTTAAAAAAGCAAGATTTTAGCTGCATTTATAGGTTTACAATTGTAAATAAAAACCAAGTGCAGTAAAGTGAAGCGAAATTGCTGACGACATCGTTGGCTGGGACATCAACGTCCATCATTTCTACTATCAACATTTACAATTTACTGATCACTAGACGCTTCTGTTAATTACTGTATAACTTAAATTTGTAATTGCGGTCATTATTCGGTAACTATTACTAATTTAATACGAGATAATAGCTGACATAATAGACACAAGTGCCATTTGTTTATTCATTGAATTTGGTGTGTAGAAAGAGAGTAGATGAGAAGCAGCGAGAGATTCATAGCTTCATTATTAAACTGATGGTATGAAGGAGAAAGAGCAAACTTCGATATGTGTCGATGAGGAGAAGAATGGTACCAACGCAGGTGCGAGCAGTAAAGACGTCGTGGACGATTCCTGCTTCAAAGCACCTCTCCTCTTGCCACCAAGGTACTTCTAACTTTGTGCAGGTTAGCACCTGCTTGATTTTAGCAGTGTTTGTTACCATGTCAAAAGTGATCTAATTATATCTCTGTTGTGAACAAAGAAGTTGAAAATTATACAATTTAATTGCAGTAACAAAGCAGAAACGAAGAATAGATTAAATGTATATTCTTATTTTTATTCACTTGAGTATTTAAAACGTCAAACGAATAAATATGTATTTATATAGCTAAAAGTTATTTTTGAAAGTATAGATTATCGGTATTCCTTTTTCCAGTATGTGTTAACTTTCTTTTCTCATCCTACTGTACTTTCTTTAAAGAAGGATGGAAAACTTATTTGTTGATGGTAGTTGAGTGAATGGTTGTGTTAGCGAATTAAAAAAATTTGATACAACTGATTTCCGTCAAGTTAAATGGTCGACATTTTTCAACTTTTTTTGCTTTATCAAAACAAATATGTTCACTACTTTGCGTTGTTCTGCTCATTCTCTCTCCATCATTCATTATACACTAACTACTGCATGGTTACGTAGTTTGAATTATGACACACAGTACAAGAGGCAAAAAAGAATGGTATTTATAAATCCAAAATGTTAATATGAGGCTAGCTTAGGGCTTGTTCTGGAGGGAATTTAGGTAAGTATACGCTAAGTTGTGTTACGGTTTGCTAGTTCGGATTAATCTGAAGTTGCTAAAAATATTTGTCGACGAATTTATCCGAACGTGAGCTAGCATTAGAACATAATCTCTTGGATTAAGCATTTGAGAATCATATGAAGCGTACTTATATTAAGATTTATGTTGTAAGGATGCTTGCAAAGCATTTGTTGATATTTTTGTATTTTGCATATATATAGTCATTTTCTTGTCTAAAATATGCATCAATAAGTTCTTAAGAGCTCATTTATATTCAGGGCATAATTACTTTAATATAATTACTTTAATAATAATTTTGGTGCTAAGTGTTTTAGTCAACAGTATCATGCTAGTCAGTGATCAGTCAACAAGGAGCTGTAAATTATTTTT
>UYYF01004431.1:18921-66903 GCA_900618365.1 Thelazia callipaeda
GGTGATGCTTTTTTATTTTCAGAAAGGGTGTAGGACGCCGTCGTGGAAGTTCGGTTCGAAACGGACAAGCAACGAACGTGGATGCCACTGTTAAGCAAGCTCTTGCTTCAATGATGCAATCTTCGAAAGAAATGAATAAGAAATCACCATCCGTAATTTATTTATATCTTTTGCTACTTTCATTTTCTTGTTAAAATCATAAAATCTTAGGACATTTTCTTTAGCTTGTTAACTTTCCTGGTGGCAAGATATTGCCGAAAAAAAAAATATCAGAAGTTGATCTTCTTCATCTAATTCTCTGTTGCAAAATGTATTGGAAGAGTGCAGTTATGCATCAAATGGAAAAAGGTTACTGATTATATTCATTAAAGCAAGCATTACCGGTTTATCACGCAATTAATGTTTTAATCTTTTGAGCGAGGTTAGAACCACCATGATTGGGTGTTTCACACAGGCAGATTCTGACCATTTTTGAAACAACTAGTTAGTAGGCTATAAACGATTATCTGTGATTGACAGCCATGAATAGTCACAAATTTTATTATATTGCCATGTATTCGGTGTAAAATGCCTACTAAATGTTTTCAAGCAAGGAAAGTGGAAGGTTATTTTACTGATGGGAAGTATGAACTGTGTGAATGCATACTTTGTTAACAGCCGCATTGCATTCATTCTGTTTGCCAATTTGTTTATGATAGTTTTTTGGATGAGAGAGCACGAAATCGTGAATTACTAAGTGAATTAATTTATCATCTAGTTTACAGGTTATTTTTTCTTTCTCTGCTTCCTCATGTACTTGCATTTGAGAACTGAAGTATCAGTTAAGCTGTAGTCAATGAAGGAAAACTTTTTTGAGCAGAATTTGTAATAGATAAGAAATTATTGTTGGGAAGAGGAAAAATAACATGTTCATTGATGGATTTTTTTATTTTTTTAAAAACCTTCGGACGGAATTGAAACTCCTAATTGCTTTAGTTTACAATTAGAATTTATTGAATTTTAAAAAGCGTTTATCATAATTTGAGAGTTTATAGTCGTTACAAAACTTTACCAGCTTATCTCTATCTCTTGAAAGCAGTGATAAAGACTAAAGAAATTTTGACTCATCTTCGCATATAGCAAGAAATAGTCTTAGTCTTATAGAAAATTTCTTTTTATTAAAATAATTTGGAAATGTGTTATGCAATGAGCGATTCATTTTAAAAAATTCTTTGAACAAATAAGTTGATTCAATTGCATCATTGATCAAACAAATGAAGGAAAACCTCATTGTACTACTGTACTCAGTGTAGCTAAATATTCTTTCAGGTAGGTAAACCGTATATTATTAAAGGACATTAGTCAATCTTTTTGTGGCATAGGTGCATTCATTTTTCATATTTATTGCTTTTCACGATAGAAAAAAAATAGCCTTATTGTGTGTGGTCAACTTTAGTGGACTACATGTACACAGTTAAAGTATACAGGTCAAAGTTAGGAAAGAGAATAGAAAAATGATTAAGAAGAGGAAAAAAGAAGATGAAAAGGGTTGAAAATTGAAAGGAGTTATTTCATGTACACTCTAGTTAAGTAAAGAAATTATCTGATATGCCATTTTATTTGCATTTACTCAGTAATCAAGTTTTTCAGGATGCTGTTTCCTGTTCATGTTCGCAGTCATATGTTAAGACATTGCTAGCAAAAGATAAGATCAAGTTGGTGAAAGAATCAATCATTGATGATTTCTCCTTATTAATGTTCCGAGATCTCGGTGATTTACAGGTGGTGTATTTGTTGCATTACTAGTTACAGTAATAGCTATTGTCCATATTTCTCCATGTTTTTTATAGAAACGTAGAGTATTAGCAGTCATACTACTGCACAAACATCCTTGCTTCTACGCCTTTTCAACAATTCCTGTTAAACATCTCGTTTATTTAGCACGTAGTGAAAAAAAACAAGAAAGAATACTGAAAGTTCGTTGTAATATAATAGATATTGTTAACATTAAAAGCTTTCAGTTAACATTCTTTATGTAATACTATTCATATTTGCTGTCAGCTTCAATGAGCCAGCAGTGATAGTAGTAGCAACAGTGGTAGCACTAATAATTTGATAGTGCTAGCAATACTGAAGACAATAACAGTGAAAGTAATGAAAGAGTTTGTAAAGGAAAGATTGATCTTTGGTTCCCGTAAGGGTCTTTAGGGAGCTTCTCTATTTCCGGTGACATCAGCATTTTTTTTTTCTCGAATTTACTGGTTTTTCTTTTATGTTTACTATTTATAATGATGAATGTGTTAGTCTGTAATGAAACGTAGCTGGCTATGAGATTGACCTTCACCCAAATGTTAGACTGGAGTGGCATTCGAATGTGTTTCTTTTCGTTCTTTCGTCTTCTCTTCAAATTTAAACTAATTTTATTCGGACATTGTCAATATTCATAAGTGTCATATTGATTTTCTAATCAAAGTTCATTTAGCATTTTTGCCCAATTGTTTGCTTCAAGTTCGATTACATTATTTTTCGTTATTAGATTTTTTAGACTTTCGAGGACGAGTTGAGAGCAGTGAAAGCAAAGGAAGAGGCAGAAGAAAAGAGGCGCAAGTATGAGCAAAATGTACGATTAGGTTTGATCAAAAAGAAAGGTCGCAAAAGTAAAGCACAATTAGAGAAGGAGCGAAAACTTGAGAGGAGACGTCTACGACGGGAAAAAAAAGAACAGCGGCGGCAAGAACGTAAGGAAAAACGTGAACGTGAGGCTCGTGAAGGAACAAGTATGGATAGTGAAGAGCGACGGATCCGTAGGGAAAGGAGGCGTGAACGAAAGGAAAGACGAGAACGTGAGGCAGATGGTGATGAAAAGAAAGAACGTAAACGGAAGCTGAAAGATAACAATGGATTGAAAAAGTCGCTTCGACAGCAGGTTAGTTGTGTCATCAATTTTAGTGGCGTGGGTTTCCCTTAAGGGCTGTAATACTTGCTATTTATCTTCCTTTCTCTTTTTGAGCTTATTTTAGGACAATCTTTATCAGTTAAGTTTAATCTTTAACTAATTACAATTACTGTCACGTTCAGAGGATGAAAGAAGACGATTTCGAGGTAAACGAAAGGGCGCTTTTTCTTTTACATAACATCAAAATCATGTTGAAGAATACAAATTCACGAATCATTCATACTTCATTACTGAGATATCTGTTCCACTTTAATTACCGGAATGCACCGATATCCGTCACTTTTTCGGCTCACTAGCCACGCTTAGCTCTTTCTGTGCATTTACCCTAAAGATGGAGGTTCATTTGTGCAACACCATGATAAACTATCTTCGTTATAATTTTTTACGGGTGCAGCTTAGTCAAGCTTATATAAATTTACGCAGCTCACGTGGGAAGGGTTGAAATTGTACCTTGCGTGTCGCAGAAAGATGGTATTAAGATAGCGATGAGAGAGTCCGCCCGCTTCGTCTCCATATTAGAAGTTCGTTATGTACTTCAGTTCAGCTGTTTATAGCTATTTCATTGCTGATGTCAACATCATTCAGTATTTTATAAATGTTAGTAAGAATCACTGACTGATTACTGACCACACGTAATTTGTTGATTTGAACCTTATGCGAGTGATACACTCGAGTTAGGTATGTGTCACTTGTATATGATCAAGCATTCATGGGAAAGCGAAATCGAATTAGAAGAATGAGCGAAACACTCTATGCCCCTCCCACTCGATTTGATTTTTCGTTTCCTCAACAACCACACAAGACACCCTTGGACTATATTTTTCTATTTCTTTTTCAAGTTCAGATGTTTCTTTGCCATCCATGCTTTTCTCTCTCGTTCACTTAGCAGATTTCCTTCAATAATTGTAGTAAAGTTGCTTTCATGCTGCGCCATTTCCCCCATGTTCTTTCAGTGGGTACCCCGCATAATATAGTACATGTAGATGTATTTTGTTACATGAACACACACCTGACTTGACTATGGAATTATTTACTTTTGGCTTGACGTAACTTTTAAATAATATATTTTCACTAGAACTGGTAACCATTTTTCGCAGGCTTTTTGTTTTTAATTTAGTTGATGTTGGTCACTTTTTTGAATAGCATGACCAAACGTCGATGTTGAAATGAATATAGCGCTGCATCAGTAGCAAAGCAATACTTGTTGTTTCGCGACAGAAGCAGCAGCAGACTTTGGATGCCCACATAGAACCTTGCTTTTATTTTTTTGAAGCTTACTGAGGGAGAAAAAGGAATTGATGACTTTCAGTTCGATTTCAACCCATTATTCAGGAGGCTGCGTAGAAATAGTAACAGCAGTAGTTAGTACTGGAATTTTTGAGCACTTCAGTTTTTTCTCCGATCCCTCCATCTCTCATCCTCTTTGGTTCATGCCTCTGTATTCCCATTATCTCACTGCAGGAATGTAAGAACTATTCAAGTTCAAATTCTAATCTCCCTCACTGCTCTATTTCCAGATGTTTCCCGTTGTTCACTTGTCTTGTCTTCTTTTCTCTTCACTTGTTGCTGTGGAGTCTTTCTCTACGAGGAAAGAAGGATAGGAGAGGAATGCAAGTACTTGGTGCCAGCGGCGGTAGTTTGTTCAGTAAAATGCTGTGTGAAGGACGTTCTCCTCTCTCCTCTTTCTCTTCCGGTTATCGTCATTTGGCATCTTTTCCCTTTCCTTGTCTATTATTTCGGCATTTCTGTATTAAATAATTTGAGATTTCCGTTTAAGCATCTCAATTTTCGTTCATTTTCATTCTTTCTACCATTCTTTTCGCTCAACCAGTGTAAACACTCGATAATTTTACTGCAGAAAATAGCGAGAGTAAAAAATGAGCAGAAGGATTCACTCATTAATTGATCGGTTCATATAACTAACATTATGTGGCATAGTCGTCTCTACCATCTTTATCACATCATAGTGATCAGATGATTATATTTTTCTTTCCATTCAAATCCACCATTCCGTTCCTAGGAATCTTGTAATCAGACCGCTCTTTAATTAGAATTCTGTAGATTTCATCTTTTTGCATAGATCTCTAAGTAATGCTAAAGCATTTTAATGTTCATCAGTGATTTCTTATGCTTTCTAAGTGAATACTCGCATCTGCTTCTTATGTCACAATTCTTTCCCCGCAAGTTTGCCACAGTAATGACATATTCTTAAAGGTTAGCCAACTGAGTGTAATTCATAGCTCCATTTTGCTGTTATTTTAGTTTTTTCCAACAGTATCGTCGGTATTTGGAAGCAACTTTGCTGTGCGTGGACATTCTCATTAACGCAACATTAATGTCTTTGGGTGAAAAAAAGCTAACTTTTTGGAATTGCTCGACAAGCAATTTTTTGTACATGTTTTTGTGTATCATTGCGTCTTTTCATCTTTATACACTCTTATCGCTTTGCCACTGTTTGCGTGTTTTGGGGTTCTGTTAATCACTCCTTTTGCTTATCATCTTAGGTAGTTAGATAGTAGTTGGTATCTGATTAGTGATTGCCGCTTCGCTGTAATAATGCTAGCTTTTAAGTTATGCCTTATTTTTTTCGTTATAAATAAGTTTTTGTTCGTTTTGGCCAAATTAAGGATCAAAGGTAGCCGAACAGTGGTAATACATGCTTTTTTGAAACGTGCTTTGTATGGCGAAATGCATATTCGTATGGGCAAACTTTGCTTGCGTCACGATCTTTCCACACTTCTCCGTATAAATTCATTTTGTTCTATCCAAGCTAGAGAGTTAATGAAGAAATTGATAGGAGGATATCTCTGCAGGCAGTGTTGAATAATGGATTGTTATTGCTTGAATTTAACGGAGGAAGCACGCATGAAATCCGAGTATTGAAGGCAGAAAGCAGTCTGATTAATTGGATGTGGATTAAGTTGATTGATTGATTGATTGATTGATTGGAATGTTGAGAAGAGAGAGAAATAAAATAAATGATTGCCGAATACTGGACGGTATTTGCTAATCTTTTATTTGTCTTTTCTTGCTCTTGAAAAGGGCACTTGTCGAATAGCTTTTTTCTCTTTTCATCTGATCACTCTCGAATATTTCTTTTGTGAAGATTTACCTCAGCATTACATGTATTCTTTTCATTACCGCATTGTTTGTTTTTTATGAACGTGTCTTATAATTGCATGCTACACAGCGTCCATCTGAACTTCGCTGAATCGTGTTATTCTTCAGTTTGTGAAGATTATCATGGTTCACTTTTTTGGTTCAAACTTGTGTGACCTTTGCTTACTGCATCATTGTAAATGAGATGAAGTGATGTCCAAGCATACTCAAACAGCAGCGGGAAGTTGCACTTATGTAAAATGCGTATATTATCGTTTCGTGTCCATTTATGTTTTAAACTAGTATACTTTATTGATTTATGGGAGAAGTTAAAGGAATTAGAGAGAAGTGGTGGTTTGCGGGAAATATTGGGAAGTGAGTAGTCGGGAGTTCTCGAAACCATTTCAGAGAGGGGAATACATGAATGCATGAAACAAGTAGAATGTGTGTATATGTGTGTGTAAGGTTGACGTTTCGCAGTGATTGATTGTTCACATTTTTGTCGTGGGTTTTTCCATTCCTATTATTGAAGTTTGCACAAAAACGACAACACGACTATTCTTCCTCGACTACCCACTGTTGCGCTCCTCCCTGCTGAGCATTCCTTCCCCTCCTTCCTGTGTAGATAGCTGTTTTCATCGCATTTGCATTTGCTACTTTCAAACTTTGGACGTACATACCATTTTATGCCTGCACATTTCATAACTTTCTCCCTCTAAACTCTTATTAGTGACATGGATGTGTGTATGTGCTTGGAATCAGCGTGTCATTTAACTGCTTTCTTTTTCAAATTGAAAATTTTCTGGCAAATATTGTCGATCTAATTACAAATTGCATATTTCAGTCGTTGAGGCTTGCTTCACTCTCCACTGCGTATTACAGTTGTTGAGGCTTGCTCTACTCTCCAATTATAATCATGCAGATGAAATGAAGAAATGTATGTGGTAGAAATATATTGTATTGATGAATTATGTGTTTTGCATTACAGCATGTAGCAATTATGGTCTGTTATAGCTGGCGTTTGTCGTCTATTAAAGTGCTTATGCTTTTGTATATTTAACAAAATATGGGCCGAAATGCGCAAGAGTGAAGATACTTTTAAATGAATGGAGTATAACGGATTTTATTGCGCTGGGCAGTAGGGGTTGTATTTTTGTGACGTTGTACATGAGTCAGGTTTTTTTCAGATTTTATTTCCTCTGCACATTTTCGCTCATCAGTCTCGTTATCAGCGGTATTGCACACTTTGCAACATTTTTTTGTTGTATATGACTAACAGTCTTTTGTCACATTCAGTAGTATGATCCTCTTCTTCATCTTCTACATGTCTACTCTTCATCAAGAAGGCATCATCACTCGTTCCGTACTTATTGCGCGTAGTCTTTGACATCACTATCCCTCATGAAGTCTTGTAATTATTCTTGAGCACCAATTTTTTACTCACTATTCCTTCGTGGGCGGAATTCCCAAACTTATGCATTCTTTGAGATTCAGTTTTTGTTTTCCAATCAATTGAAGTATGTGTAAACGAATTAGATGTATTTTGGTAGTAGTTATCGCTTCATCGTGTATGACACTGCTGCTTTATATCTATCATTCTTATTCATTTACCTATCCATCAAAGATACCTTTCAACGATTTCCGATTGCTAGTAGAAGGAGGAGGCTCAGATCAGAAAGAATCGCTTGTCACTCCACACCGTTAATTTGATTCTCTTCCTCGGTTTTGTCCTTACAATTTTATCAGTTGCTGTTCTCTTACCGTGACCATTTGTATTTATTTATATTGTGTTGTAATGAGTATTCATTTATTTCACTATTGAAGGGACTCAAGTTGTTTCGTTCTTAATTGTGCAATGAAAAAACATGGTCAGCTCTGAAAACAATTTTATTGCAGCGTCAGTCTCTAAGTCGAACTGAAGCGGTTCAGAACGAGGCGTATATCGAAGGGAACGGTGTTGCAGCAGCAGGGACCATTTGGATGAATGACACTGGTATTTCGGTGTGCTCCACGAATAATGCCACCGCTAGCAATTTGCCAGCTGGTATGCTGAAACGGCCATCTGACTTGTTAATAGATGCTACTACGTTTGAGAAACGGATCAAGTTGGAGGCGAACCTTCCTGATGATCATAAGTATGCCTTTTATTCCCTTTCACCTATTCTATTTTCGATTGGTCTTGATGCAATGAAGCATTGTCTGTCAAAAAAATTTAGATGAATTGGAGTAAGAAGTTTTCCGATTATTCATAAGTTATGTCACCTCGAATTGATTTTTCAGGAATAATTTCTTTTAAAATAATAAGCAATGAAGCTTCCCTTTTTTCAAAATATTCAGTTCTTTCACGCAGGTAAAAGAACTGAATATCTTGAAAAAAGGGAAGCTTCATTGCTTATTATTTGGAATAAAAAACTGGAATAACAAAGATTTCTTGCATTATTTTTTTATTTCTCGATTTGAAGTGTAGAATGATTTGCTTGTATTCCTTTGTATGTATCAGTTTTCTCAGCAGCAAGTTTGTTCACTCTACAGCGGGTAGATAGCATAATTAGAAAAGCATTTATGATTATGCTCTTCAATATTCAATATCATTTCTTCCATAAATTTTTTTTCGCTAGCTATTTTCGGCTTTCTTGTCATTAATTTCTTCTATGTGAAATTTTCAAAAGCAGGTCTGCTAAACTCAATGAGCAGTCACGTGGTACTGAAATTTTTTTGCATATAATGCAGTATATACGCTAAACACTATTGTGGTTGTAATTATTTGTGAAGAAAAGGGAACTTGTAAATAATAGATGTTTGTTTGTGTGTCAGTTATGCTTTCTGTCCCTTTTTGTTTATTTGTAATTTGGGAAAATTAGAATTGAGAAATCACAAATGACCCCTTTTGACAGAGCAAAGGCGTTCATTTAGGGCATCAGTGATTTCTATATGATACTTATCTATTGTGGTTGTAAGTTCGAAGTTAACGCATTTTTTGATTGTAAAGTGACTTTTTTTACTATCTCTTGTTGATATAATATTTGTCTTGTTCGTATTTTCAGTATTTGAATTAGTTGTAGGAGCAGTATGATAGGAATAGCATCGAAAACGGATTCTATGACGAAAATGAGTGCATCACCACCACGTAGCGGGGCAGTGGGAACAACACGTGCGAATGCCATTGTCTCAAACATTGACTTGTCTATTGCAACGGGTAATCATGGACAAAACTCGTGCAACGGGCAGTTGCCTCGTGCAGCTGATATGCGAGACCCCGCATCTGTTGAAAGTAGGTTCTCTAACCTTATTAAGAAGAAATATTTGTTTTGTTTGCTCTTTTATTTCAAATTCTTAGAGAAAACGGTACATTAATACGTAACACTGCTGTGCAGTACAGTTATACATTCATTTATTTAAAATTTTCATAGATAAAACTAAATATTATGTAGTTCTTCTTGGGAAGTGAGACATGGGGGAAGATTGATACAGAGTTTGACTTGTTTGAAATACTGAGAGCTGTGTGATGTAGACACTGATGCTGCGATTTACATCATGATAACAATTCTTTGCTCATTTGGCCAACAGAATTGATGTAATCTTTGTTTTATTCCATTTTACGCTACTTACCAAAATATAATAAAGCAAAGGAATGTAAGTAATGTTTTTGTTAAATATACATGAGTTTATATACTTAGTACTTAATAATATTATCACCATTCTTATTTTGACCTTAGAACTCCTCAAGTATTTGAATTTAGAGAAATTAGAATAAAACTTGTGTTGCAGCAACACATCCAGTGGATCCAGGACATGATGTGCCGTCAACATCAGTGGTTGCAGGTCATCATCATCCGCAACAGTTAGCAGGTGTTACAGCTGCACCATCAGTTAATAACATGCAAGCGCTTTCATCAGTTAATTCTTTGACTTCTGAACCACCAGGGATATCTGTTGGTGTACTAACTTCAACAGGTCGAAGTGAGCAGCCCACTAGTGTTACCACTGGTAGTAGTAGTAGTTCGGTAGTGACAGGTGCTACAGTCCTAGCAGCGTCGACAGTTCCAGCATCTCCAGCTGGTGCACCTATGCTTGATCCATTTAGGCAGGCGTTTTTTGGAGGCAACAGTCTTGCGGCATTAAATGCTGCGGCAGCCGTTGCAGGATCAGCGGGTTCCACTGTTGGGGCTGCTGACTTTAGCAATTTATTTTTCCATACTGCACCTCCGAATGCTGCAGCTGCATTTCCGTTTCTTGCTGCACAAATTCTGCAACAGCAACACCAACATCAACAGGCGCAACAAGTTTGTTAGCTAGCTAATATCGTTTTTTACCCATAGGGAGCAATTGAGAACAGATCTTGCAGCTGAGTAAGTAGCAGCTGGGGTGACTTTTAGTGAGATGAGCAATACCTGGCTGTGCTTGAGCAGCTGTTTCTCTCTGTTGAAACTTAATCCGCATTGTTAGCAGTACCAGTGATTCTTTTTATTCAACTAATTCAAAATATTTGTGAGGCAGACTCTTAGAGAAATTCATATGGTAGTGGAGCTGAAGTTGATTATTCACTTCTGCTCCCACTATTTTTCACTACAATCAGTTAATGTTTCATTTTTCAGTCTATGTCAATTGGCCAAGGATCAGCACCTCCGACAACCGTTCCGACCGGAGCGCAACCTTCGACTTCTACAGCACCTTCAGTAGGTTGTATACAGTTTCCTTCAGGTGCTGCACTTGCTCCTCAGTTGGCAAATGCTGCCTTGCTTGGACGTGCTCTGCCTACTGCTGCTGCTACTCAACCCTTATCTGTAAAAGTAAGCTATTCATAACCTTCTTACATTCTGTTCTTGGTCATGCGCTATTCTGTCGAGGTAGCAAGTGTTTTTTCCTCTGATGTTATGGCTGGTGTATGCTGTTTTATGTTCATGTTCTCTCTTCTCCTCAGCTTTTGAAAATGTTCACTTTTTTTGCTGATCATCATTGGCGTACGTACCATAAATGAGACTAATGCATGCATCTTATCTCAACTCTTGAATCTTTTTGAAGGAATGATTACTGTGCAGTAATTGTTAATTATTTCCCTAAGGAAATATAAGAGTTAACCATCCTTCTTATAATTGTAAAAAATAAGAACAGTTTAACTATTCTGGTAGGCCAATTTGTTTCTTTTTATGTGCATGACTACATCTCATTTCTATCTTTGGTTCTTATGAAGAAAGTTGAATTTAAATAAATAAATGCAACCTTCAGGATCTAATTCTATCTGTCAGTTATTAAAGAAAAATAATTGTGAATCGTCTTCATTTCAACTTGTGTGATTACTATTCTATGCTTTGCAGACAAAGCAAGGGCGATGGTGTGGGATGCATATAAAAATAGCGTACGACATACTGTCCAAAAAAGAACGTCGTTCAACTCCTCAACCATCGGTTGCATCTCAAAGTGCATCTTTACCTGCTCCTCCCCAGAATTCTTGCAACCTAAACACCATGAGAAATGCAGGTGTCACTGCACCTTTCTGCCCACCTTCAACTTCTAATGCCAGCATGACAAGGTAAAGGCCTATCTTTATCACCTTTGCCTTTTTAAGTCAATAGTCGTTTGGCTTTTGATAACTTGATCTGTATGTGGAATGATTTTGAAAAATAAGAGATCAGCATTAACTTGAAGCCTAAAATAAAATGTACTAACTCCGTCGTCTATCGTAATAGTTACCTGCATAGCACATAAGGCATGTTAAACATTTCCATAAGGTATTTTTCTGAGAATTATTTCACTTTCATTCGTGTTCTTTTGCTTCTGTTCTACATACTGGTTAAAAATTGCTCTTTTGGGGAGAGAGTATTCTTTCTTTTTTATAATGAGTTCCTTCGAGCGTAGTAGAAATAAGCTGTACAACTAGTAGAAAAGATGACTGATATGATTATTTATTTACTAGCTTGCATAAACAAATCAATATGAAGTCTTGTTAGGTGACAGTTGTGAATTATGGTACGTAAAATTATTATTAAGATTTTATTAGTAATTTTTTAGTAAGAACCAAGATTTTATGAAATAAGCTTCCGAATTAGTGTGTGCAAGCTAAGTTTTCTTGATAGTTATCTTCAATTTTGTTTTAAATAAAAATCTTTTTTAACTCCTCTGTTATTATCACTTACATTTTATGTATAGTACAGGATTAAGTCTTTATTCTCAAGTAGCCTATATTAGTTGTCAAGTAATGACGCTCAGAACAAAACATGGGAAGAGTTGCTTGTCTGGCGTTGTTTTTGTGACTGCTTGTAAAAATGATTCCCATCGATCTTGTGGGGTACCAGTGTCCGCATCTATTTGCGTAACTCTTTTTTCAAGCCGCTTGTTGCATAGGAAGTGGACGATATTTGTTGTTGTTGTCTACGTTTAATGCGTTAATTTCAGCCTAGGCAGTGGACTACCATCATCTTTTCCCGTATTAGCTCAAACTGGCGCTTTGCCCTCACCCTTTTCGTTGCCATTCCAACAATTCGCGGATACCAGCAAATTAGTTCGTCGAAGGTACATTTCAGTTAAATTTTTTTTGCGACCTTTTATTAATAATATTTGCTTATCTTTTATAAGAAATTTATTATTATCACGATGGCTTATGTTTTTCCATATATTTGCTCTTGCTATCGTCAGTTTTATACTTTGTAGATCTCTCAAACCTAATTGATGACTGTCTGCTTACTTATGTGTTCATTTAGCTGTCTTGTTTCTCTTTAGTTTTATAGTCATACTTTTCCATTTTTAGTGGGACTCCAAAACAATCTCAAAACCGTTCAGCAACGACTATCACTCGTAGCCCGTCATCTGCTTCTGGATTGCATCTGCAACTGAGTGGTACTGGTAATACTGCCAGCGGACTAATCGCACCTTCACTAGCTGCCGGAGCAGGAAGTACTATGCCTCTTCAAGGATCTCTCCCCAACCCTCTGTCAGGTGTTCTTGGCTCGTCCTTACCTTTAACACCAAATTTACCATCCGCCTCGGCTTCTCTCACGAATGGTACTAGTGAAGCTGCTGCTCAAGCAGCAATGTTTGCTGCTTTGCAGAATGTCCAGCAAAATGCAGTTGCAGCTTTCCCAAATGGTTCTTTGTCAGCTACACCTTATTTGCTATCGTCTGCTGCTGCACCGCAGCCACATCCTCTTTCAGCTATCACGTCGCAGGCACAAAACATTTACCAGTCTCAACGTCTGTTTGACCCCAGTATGACTGCTGCTATGTTTCAACAAATGCAATCAGTTAGTTTCTAGCTGTTTTTTCATAGATTACAACAGTGGGGACATTAGCATGCCTATCAATTATGCCAGTAATTGTTTCTGGGAGGAGAAAACGGTTCAGCATTCTCAATATTCTGACTCAGTAACTTGCATTTGGTTTAAAGCTCTCATTCAGTAGTTACAAGTTCCACCTGTTTGACTCATTAAAAGAGTAGTTTCAGAGTACTTTCTTCGAAGTTAGCAATGTTATTTCAGATGGAGGCTTTACGGCAATCAGCTGCATCAGCGCAAATGAATTCTAATCCCGCTGGAGCAGGATCGCACGTTCCGGTAAGTGGTGCGCCCCAAGGGGCGCCTCCTCAATCGCAACCTCCTCCTTCGTCCATTGATTTAGTCCGCATGCAAATGGAACAGCAAATGATGGATCGATATATGATTGCATTAAGCAGTGCATCCGGCATAGGTAGTAATAATACTATGACAGCTTCATCGAATTTTGAGCTCATGCGACAGCAGCTCTTTGCGGCACACATGCGTCAACAATCGCAACAAACCTCTCTGGAAGCACTGCTGGAAATGCAGCGTCAGCAGCAACAACAGCTGTTTAATGTCTCTCGCGGTCTTCCTTCGTCATACACATTGGCTGGGGGTGCACCGCCGGGAAGTATTCCTGGCTCTGCCGCTGCTGCTGCTGCTGCTGCGGCCGGATTACCACAAGGTCTCGGCGCTGCAGCTGGCCTCTTCAACTCTAACTTAATGGCACTGGGCAACGCGGCTAATCTTCAGCAGGCTCTTTATAATGGTAAAAATCCATACTCGAATACGTTGGAGCAGCTGGCTCGGCAAAAACGCGAAGATGATATTATTCAATCGGGAAGGTAGCAGTTGAGTGAATTGCTTGTTGCAAAGCCTTTTCCGAGGATACCAGAGATGAGACCTGACCGAATTGGCAGCCATATAGATGGTATGATGAAAGTAGTCACTCCTTGTTATTGCGATTATTCATAATTGTACCTGATAAATGTATCTATCTCCCTGTCCATCTGTCATCTGTCTCTGTCTGTCTATCTGCCACTACATGAAACGGGTTGCATGCGGGTATCCTCAAACATTTTACGCTGTTTTATGATATAGTGTTATCATTCTTCTATTATTATACTTCGTCTTCAGTGAGTTCCTATCATGGATCCTCAATTTCGCCTTTATTATTCTTGTTGGTATTAAGTTTGTGAAGACTAACGTTGTGCTTTCAGTCTTCTCAATCCTCCCCTATCTATGGAAACGGGTTAAAATTTTCAAGTACACCTACTGTTTTGCCGAATAGTCTTCCTTCCTGGGCCATCTAAGCATTTCTTAAGTTTCAGACCCCTAAGTTATTATATTGCGTCAAAAGTTAGTACATTCGAAAAGGTCAGAATTTCACTAGTGTATAATGAATTTTCTTAAAAATTGCACTATATTACTTTTTACTTCTAATTGCATTTGTATGCACATTTCTGGGTTCTTTTGAGATGTTTTAGCTTATTTAATGTTTTTATAAAATTCTTAGCAATACTTTGTTCACAACTTATATTATTGACTACATTTTTTAATTATTACGTTAGTGCAGATAGATTCAGCATTCATACCATACTAATGTACTTTAAAGAGTATTATTTTTTCTCTCATTTGCCTATTTATCATTGAATTAACTGATAACATACGTCTTATCATGAGCAGAATAAATTGTTAAAGTGGACAAAAGCATCACACATAAGTATCCGTTGATGACGTTCTGGAAAACTGCATGCATTACGACAGGTGATTAGAAATCTGGCCCTTATCTTTACTTTTGTTTTCAGTTGATTCCTTCTCATTATTGCTAAATATTACGTCGATATTGGTGTAGATCTTATGTAAAGAATAATTGTTTACTTATCGGGATATAAATTTATATTTATAATCATGTTTCACTCTACTATCTGCTTGTAATTTTGGCGAGTGGAAAGAATGTGGTTTAGTTATTTTGTAGACTATTTTTATCACCATTATGGAGTGGTAGAGTTGTTATTTTCATTAACTGACGCTACTTATTGTGTACCGATTCTTGGTTGTATGTGTTTGCTTTCCTGTAGATTTGTTTTCATTTCTGTTCGGTCAAAGGTTAATTTTCCCATAAAAAATATACGGTTAGTACGTATTCACTGAAAGGAAGAATATTTCATGTTTTTGGTTCGTTTCAGTAGAAAGCACTATTTTCCCGTTGTTTTCGTTTCCAAAGGATAGATGCGGCAAAAAATTGATAAATTTTGTAGCTTTTTAAATCACATGGATTTTCCTAATTAATTAATGGCTTTGCTTTCTTTGAAAATTGGAATTCATTTAGTGACAGCAGTTCCAAATATATTTTAAATACTGAATGAAGCGTTGGCCCTTGTTTCTTTTGCATATTTTATTTCCTCGATTTCGTAGTCGAGGAAATATTGTCCGTTTATAGTGAGAAGATAAAAGGGACCAGGAACAAGTTTTTGTAAGAGCTTTGGTGTGATGATGTACAAATAGAGGCGAATTTGCATCTTTATTACTTTAAAGGTGTTACACCATCATATAGATACTGTACAAGTCACCGCGAAATATTGAACCTTGATTTGCTGCAGTTCGAGGTCGTTTATGCATATATTTGTGTAGACCACGTCTTTTGTCTTTGGTGGTTGAAAACTGAATTGTTAGCTGTGGAAGGTTGAATTTGTAGGAAGGCTATCAATCTTCTGAGAGTAAGTTGCATTCTATTGATTGCTTCCGCTGCATTTCAATTTAACAAGTTCTTCTACGTATTTCATGATGGACAGCAGCGGCAGCATGCATTCCGTTTCATCTTCTTCATACTATCTGTAAGGATATAGTTGTTTTCACTGAGCAGTACAGCCAAGAATGAAGAACGTCCGTCAGATAATATGCGTTTTTATGTCAGTATACCTAGAAATATCTGGTTTGTCCTTTATTCAGGTCAAGCACGTTCGCTGACGAATTTGTAAGTGGGAAGTGAGAACTATTAAAGAACCTTCACAGTACGGAACTTATCTCGTTTCCTATACGATGAGCAAATTTTCAGATGCCAGTATCAAAGTATAAAAAACTGATGATGATGTCACAATATCAACATATAAGTAAAGTGATAGTGCTTCCTCAGAGACATGACAGTTATTTTGTTACTACTGAATTTCACATTAAATAGCGAGTACAGAACTAAATTTGATGTCAGTCAGGGAAGGTAACTAGCAGATTAAAAAGAATTGGATAGAAAGTGGGTTGGAATTAACATTGGCAAACACAATTTTAGCCATCGCTATTGTCGTTCTTGTGAATGATTCACTTGCTAAGTGGAAACAAAAGAACAGTATAAAAAGCGGGCACAGCATAAAATTTACTACGTATTACTTCGTGAAAATAATTTTGCCTGAATAAACCTCCGAAGAAAAATTTTGAATTGACATTTTTTACAGGCAAACAGTTAAGTTGGCTTACCATTAGCATTAGATTCAGGTAAATTTTCACGGGTCACAAGATGCATAACGGTTGTTTTTCCTACTGGTAATGACAGTGCTCCGAGAGTTACACTTCCATGTAAGAAACGTCCGTGGTAAATCAACTTCAGCATTGAAGCTGAATTCACGCGCTCCTCATCCCATTCTATAATTCGCAACTATGATGCAAGTTGAAATATTGAGAAATAAAGTGGTACTAAAGGTTAGAAAACTAAATTTTTATTCATAATTGAAGTTATTCCTATGTAGTTTATTAATTACCGTCATTATAATCTAGTTATAATAATGAATGGAATTACTAACGGAAGCTATTCCTTCTATTGAAAAAGAGACTCAGATGAGATATAAGTTGTAAAATGCATATGCATAGAAGCTAAAATATGCAAGCAACACTTTCATTCTTTCGTACAAAATTAATAAATATTTTGTCGCAATTAAATGGTGCATTTGCCAGTTTGTGCATTGGGATTTCATCCATCTGATTTGAGTGAATAGTTTCGTGACGTTAATTTTCAAGGTTTATGAAATTTTTCCTACTTTCTTTAGACTATCTGTTTTCGCCAATTTTCTTTTTGTATCGAAGGTACGTACATATATCTATATGCTAAAAAATTAGCATGTCTAATAAAAAGTTCATTATGCAATTTTGTCTGTAAAAAATGACATTTTATTGTCTCAGCACACATTTAGTTTTGTTAGATGAATTCTTAACGTAACATTACAATTTACATATCACTGACTTTTCTTTGCAATAAAAGGATTATGAAAATGTTGAAGAACAAACGCCACATGAATTTGCGTGGATAGTCGATATTAATATGGAATCTTAATTCATTTAAAGAGACTAAATTATTTTTGAAGGCAACGTGACAACTTTTTCTAATTTTCTCGAAATTAATTGAGGCTAGAAATTAAGGAACTGGAAAAGTGTCTTAATATTGTAAACCTTAAAGTAGCAACTATTAATAGATTTATTAATATCTCTACCCTAATCAGGCAGTATCTTACAATCTTCACCGAAGTGCAGTGAAATTGCATAAATCATGTAGAATATGGATGTATTTGTTGATAATGCACAAAAAGAAATGCCAACTAACCTGTGGGCCAATGATCAAAGACGTACTGCGTTATATCCAGCACAGAAGAATTTGCTGCTAACTGAAATTCCTTCGTCTTGCCACTTACTAAGATCAATCGAAGATTTATCTGTAGAATTTGAAATGAAAAATGCAATTGTAATACTGTGTGATAGTGAAATTAAAAAGATGGCTGCAACTACTACTAATTTTAACAGCTGAATCACTCAAACCTCTGAAGGCGTGAGTTATATTTGATTTTATTTTAATGTTGCATTTTTCTATCTTAATAGCTTCAACGTAACTACAAATAATACAAGAATCTATTGTAAAAAGTATATTCTAACTTCAGTCAAAATTTTTCATATTTGAAGGAGAAATTATAGATAATAAATGAACTTACAGTGTCAACTTTGGGTCGATCACAATCAGATTTTTTGGCTGCGGATATTGGCGGCGTCGCCATTTGGCAATCCGCACGCCCTACAAAGAATAGTATCACATGTCAAGTCCTTGGTAATGGGAAATATATTGAAAATCACCTTATTTCTGGATATTAACAGTGAATACTTCATCCACTAATAGCTTAAATCCTATTGATATTGCACAACAAGATTATTTACTATGAGATAAGTATAAAAAACACAAATATTTTTAATCGCTCATAACTAGAGATATCATAATAAATATTATAGAATAGGTGAAGCCTTCATATTTAGAAAATGCAAGAGAGTTTTAAAAATCTCACAGGTTACTGAACAAAAATAAAATTCAGAGTTTGTGCGCTAAATCGATATTGAGAACAAAAATCTAGTAAAACTGTTGAAGTCATCAAAGTATAGAGGAAAAATTATGTGAATAAAATACTATAAATGAGGAATTGTTATTAATAAGTACATCTAACTACATCCATGGACTCCAAGTACTCTCACGAATCAGCTGATCAACAGATTAATTAAGATACAAGAGAAAAGTAATGGAGCCAGCGACAACTAAATAATACCAAAAATAAGCAAAAAACAATTTATATGGAAGTGAATGAATAATTTTCTTCTTACTTCTTTTTCTTAGTTTTTCTGGAACAGATTACGACAGAAATTTTCAGAGCGACCGTACTGATTTAAACTCAACACGCATGCATACACGCAGAGCTCAATTATAGAGTTATATTTCGGGTATGGAAGATGGAAAATGGGCAAAAATTTGGAATATAATTATCACCTAATTTTCACCTTGGAAAGTATATCATATTGAAAAAAGTTTTCTTCTAAAATAAAATTTATTTTCAATCCATGGACTTTGTTTATTATAACAGTTAGTTTATTGTCTAAAAGTTAAAATTTTTAAAATTAAATTATAAGTTATCAAGGGCTTTGTCGATTTATACTGAAAATTTCATGCGCATAAATAACCTCTTATTATCAATTTCCACAAAGAAAAATTAACAAATATTTGAGAGCTTGCATTAAAAGGTCTACTGAATTTTTCATTGTCTGACAGTGGAAAGTCGACTGACTATCTTCAAGAAATACTACTCATGAGAAGTTGAGAAGTAGATTAGATACTATCAAAAATATAAAAAGAGCTGGTCGTTTCAGATTTTAATTCCTCTAATTATTTTATTGCTTAATGGAATGTACAATTTACGAAGGTCTTGCCAAAAAATTTTAGAAAAATTAAGTACAGTAATGAGAAATAACTGACAAAACAGTTCACTATTTATACGAAAGTTAATGGAAAGATTAACCGCATAGTATTAGCATATTTAATTCTTTTAATAAAAATCTGCGGTAATGGTTTATTGATTAGATAGTTATTGAAAAATCGATAAATCTTAAATTGCATACGGGTTTTATTTACCTTTGCCAACTTTTTAGCAAAAACTTTTTAACGGAAATTATCTCCGAGTTCCCCGTCGAAAACTTCTTGCTAAAAACTTTCCGTTGAAGTTCTTGCCTGAGATTTCATCTTTCAACTATTGCCTCGCCAATTTTACCAAAGCTTTGAGATATTTTTGTTGAAAGACAAACATCACTAATTTTGTATTTCCGGTAGCACTAGTCTATAATAGTAAAGCAATGTAACTATTTTGTACAACAGTTTCTAGCGATGAGAATTATGCAAGACATTTATTTTCATTAGCCTCTCATATATAAGTTATACTTCAATTTAATTCTCTACTTTATGCTTATCGAAATAAGCAGACTGAGATTATATAGCAATTCATCTTCACTAAAACTTAATCTTGCTTTCAGTATTCAAATTTTTTTACAATTTTACTCTCTTTTCTGTCCAAAATCAATAAAAGTAAAAAACTAGTAATTAACAGTTTCAAGCCCTAACGACTTTTCGTCCTCTTTGCCATTTATTGACAATACCACATTAATTTCATTTTTCCAAATTACTTTTTACTATAAAACTGCAAATACTTCACAGCACTTTATGTACTGTTTCATTATCTGATGTATATAACGCTAATGCGTTTAAACAGGCTCGCACATACGCGTACCCACAAAAAGTAAACAAGCACTACATATGCTGTCAATCAGAAATGAGCTATTGCCATGATTTATTATTTTGAGGAAAACGAGTAGCCAATTTGGCTTGCTGAGACTGAGAAATCCATCGAAACCGTCAATCCAATTTTGTTTAATCAACAATCGTAACTGAATTCAGAGTTGAAAAAGAAATATGTTCATCTACAGACAGAGAATGCGAAAGATGTGCATATCAGCTGTAAATTAATTCTTTTGTTTAACTAGACTAATCCTTTAATAACATGCTAATATGAGTTGACATTTATTTGCTCATTTGATCATCGTCTGTATTTGACCACTAAATAAAAAAAGTAAATGCACATTAACTTAAACTGAATTCAAAGTATTCAAAGTTAAGCGCATAAACAACAAATTAAGCTTACACCCAAAAAAATATGAATGTAATAATTTTTATTGTAATATTAATAAGCAAATAAATAATAATAATCAGAGTGAACAAATAACGAATTTGAAATCAAATGCAATAAATCAAAATGAACGAGATGATTAGAAATTACTGGATAAGCAAAATAATAATGAAAGTACGTGAAATTTACGCAAAGTATTATGGATTATTTACTAAACATGCGCGTGTAAAAATAACATTATTAAAACTTACGAATTGATCGAGTCTAATCCAATTTTTGAGAGTGTGAGATAAAGATGCGATACAATTCACAGCAAACAAGTTTCAACTGTTTTTCTCCTGAAAAACAAAAAGTTTGTAACCTTTGATGTAAAGATTTAGTTGAACTGCATTAGAACATTATCATTTCATGTAATCGATTACAGATCAATCTTAAAATCTAAATGCAATTCATGTTATGTAAAATGCTAAACATGCTACAAATAATACACCTATCACATGTGTAACAAAAGTTGAAATGAATTTCATTTATCACCATAGAAAAAGTGTGAAATGTGTTTTCAAATGACTTAATTAATGCACATGAATTTTAATTAACATATAAAAGTCGAAAAGACTTTATTTAGCGACGAAAATTATTAACATTCCATAGTTTATCGTTGAGATTAAGAACGAAAATATCCATTCTCTCTCTCTCATCCACTACTGCTTTCCATCTCTTCAAACCACAAATTGTCAATTGAAAAATCGATCAACGAATTGGTCGTTGAGTCGTTTTGAATTTATTTCAAATTTCATACGTTAAAGACACAGCATGAAAGTATTGACTGATTTGTTGGATCAATAAGTCATTTGAAAAACCAATAATTGAAATAAGAAAAAATGATAGATGGAACTGATGTATGAACAAGTGCACAAATAAATGATGGATTGAGATCGCATTAATGCTTTAAAACAAACCCTTTCATATATCAAATTGAGAAATGTTACACTTGAAGTAATGCAATCCCTTTTCAAATTAACACGATAAAACTACATGTGTTAAACGCAGCATTCTGAGAAGAAATGCAATGTAAAGACCTCGTACTACAGGTATATTTTATATTAGACAAAGTGTAAATCGTTCAAGATTTATCTCAAATTGGCTTAATGCACTTGCTACCGACGTTTCACAATGTTCCCATAGAAACAGAACAGAACAGAAATGGAAAAGTCCAATACTGAATTTCAGCCATGAACACAGAAAATGATTTAATATGACAGTTATTCAGATATGTTCTGAAATATCTATTGATTTTCGATCCTTGAAGATTATAGGCGAAAAACACGCAGAATAATACTTGAGGTATACGCTAGATTTGCACAAACAATTGATGATTTCTAACCTATGAAAAAATTATCCTAAATACTCAGAAATTTAGACGCGTAAAGTTTCGAGTTGACATGCATTTTAGGAAACGATGAAAATCTTTCAATCATATTATTCATTTTTTTTAATAATTTAAACTAAGACAGTTTAAAGTTAATTTTTCTCCACAAACTAATCTCAACAGATGTCCTTCAAGACAGGTGATTATTTTGATTGCATGAGAGGCAAGTGACGTGAGCGAAATTTTCAATCCCATCATCAAATTTCCATTCATTTTCTATTTGTATTCTTCAGATTCTACGAAGACGCTATTTAATTGCGGTTTAAAAGGTCAAATGTGGAATAAAATATTAAATTCCTCAAAATGGAAAAGTTTTGCAAAGCAAAATGAGGAACAAATTTTCTCAAAGTAATTGCTCGGTTTTAAATTTTTCTGCAAGTGAACGAAGAGTTTAGGCAATAATAATGATGAATGATCCACTTGATGAAGAAGCAATCTTATTAAGCGAGTAAAGGTAATTATTTATTCGGTGAAAAAGAATACTTACAATTATTATAAATACTTAAGTGAACTGCTTGACAAGTAGAAAATATGATGAAGCACCAAAAATAGGGGGGCTACAATGGCACTACTGCTAACGATGGTATTAGCATTGGTATCCATGAGCAACAGAGTACTCAAGGACATTAAGTATTAGGCTTTTATCTCGTGAATGAAACTTCATTTATGACAAGCAACAATCAAATGTGGGACAGACCAAATTCCTGCATCCTCATCAGACCTCTGTCTGTTGCTATATATTGGCAGGAAAATTTCTTCCCAAATTTAATTTACACAAAAATTCAGAATGCAGAAGAAGCAGGTTTTTAAAATAGTAACTGAAAATTATGATCATAAATAACAACCATTTTCATTCAAGTTACTTGACTGACAGTTACTATTAGCAAAATCAATAAGTAACAATTTAAATTCTTGCATACTTCCATATTTCACTAACTGTTGAATCTATTCCACATATTTTTCAGTACTGCGTAGAATTTTTTCAAGTATAAATGAGTTTTTATTAACTTATTTATGAACTTGAAGCTTTGTGATCATCAATTGCGCAGCAACATATTGATATGATCTATCAATATATATACAATATTTTTAATATGTGAATATTTCCACTCATATCATTTGATTACACTTACATTACATGTTTCTTAGAAAAAACATTACAAAATGTTTTTGAAATGAATCAAAAAATGGAGCGTTACTCAAACATATATTTATAATCATTTAAAGATTTGTCGATAAGCATGGTTATCAGTAATGGAAATGAATCACTTCCACAAACAAAACACATGGTATACATCAAAATTTTAATGAATCTTTTTTTTTCACTAATAAGGAGTAATAATGAGAAATAAATAGAGTAATTTTTAACTGATCATTGATTTCAAGTGATTATCTTTCATCAATTGATGCATCTTAGAAGTATGTAGTGACAACATTTAGAGAAAGGCTTATTAAAAATTATTATGCTAATTTATCTTCTCACTAATATATATTAATTAAAATGTTATCTTTTGTGTATCCAACACGCTCAAATTTGGTAAGTGAGCGAAAAAGAAAAAGTTATGCAAAATCTAAGATATTCTGATAATGAAGATCGAAATTCGTTCAGAGAAATGCTTCTAATTTTAGTTTAACTTGAAAATAATAAAGAGTAAATTTCAGTACTTGTTTTCCGATTTCAGGTTTAACTGATTTCAAGAATGAATGCGTGAAGAAAGGTGAAAGTTAGTTGACGCTAAAAGTTCACGAGACAATGACATGCATATTTTATTTAATGATAGGCACATTAATACTTTTCATAATATGATATTAATAATAATAATAATAAACAATAATAATAAACACTATTTCAATTGAATTTCACCTCCTTCTAGGATGATTTTACTTCAAAAGCAATGAAACTGAGAACTATATGTATTGAACAGTTTTTTCCGACAAAAGTTCGCATATCTTCCTTTTTGGTAAATAAATTTGAACGTGTTGGATGTAGAAATGTGACAACAAAATAGTTTGGAAATTGTAACTACAGTTATTTAAAAATAATTCTTATTGCGAGTCAATGTTTTAAACTCTGTGAAAAGAAAGGCAGATTAAATTTATGAGGAGAACAGGTAATTTTTAAGAACCAAATTTCCACATGAAGTGATTTGGAGATATATATTCAACCAGCTCGATAAAAATCTAATAAAAAATGAACTAACTAAATTTGCTGCATCAAATAAAACTAACTTAAGACATTCAAGTATAAATTTGTAAATCATGGAGTGAATAATATAATATCAGAATTTACTATATTCAAGATATAATTAGTGACTTAAATGAAATTAATTAAAATCAAGAATATTTAAAATATGAATAAATCTGTTATGTTATTATGTTTAGCTTTAATTAAGAAACTAGAGAGCTTATAACTAATTTGTTTGAAAGCTTTGGCTTTTGAGTTTTTAGAAACTCATACTAATCAGAAGTTTAAAAAAATGACAAATGAATGCAAAAATTTATTTCAAAGGAAAGCACATATAAATTAGTCCCAAATATTTTTTCGTATCTTCCTACGAGATATAAGACTACTTGTTCATTAAAAAGGAAATTTATTTTATTGTTTAACAAGGCATGAAATCTGCTAATGAGTAATGAATACGAGTTTTCAAGAAATTTGCGAAATTTCTCCTTCATGCGAAATGAAATAGTGAAGAATTATGAAAAAAGTTGAGAAAAACTGACAAGATCACAAATTTTAGATAAAAACTAGGATTATCAAAAATATTCTCAAGTTATGATGTTGCGCACTGTATATCAGTTTACGTAAGTAATTACGAAGTTGTGCAGACAGTGCACCCTACTGCTTATCATTCGAAATGACATGTACATTTCTACAGCTTCATGTTTTTACGAAACTATACGTATTATTTCTCAACTGAAAAGTCGGAAAATATGGGAAACCACTTTTGAAGCCTTGCTGAGTCAATCTTTGCCAGCAAAAGTTGTTCGCATATCTTCCTTTTTGGTAAATAAATTTGAACGTGTTGGAAAAATGGACGGACAGTTCACAATAGAAAAATGGAAAAAGTGTCTGACTGAAAAACCACTTCCAAGTAAGCAGGAGAGTTCCGCTAACGCAGTAAAAATAAAATAATTTGCTGAATAAGTTGTGCCTATCCATGTCAACTGCCTTTTATTATTCATGTAGTGTGAACTGCTTAAACTATACAAAGACAATTAATAACTTACAATTTAAAAGCAAATAAGTAAAGAGACGGAAACTAAGTATTGTGTGAATGAAAGTGGAAAATTAGAAATCTCATCCCATTTTTTCCTTCTTGCCATCTTACTTGCCCTCAATGCATCGATTATTTTCCATTTTCAAACTCCATGTGTAGATCAGATGGAGACAGGTGGTAGTGAACGAAATTAACAAAAATTCTTTTTGAGCACCTGTGTAATTGCTTTCACGTCGGGAATTAATTGAATATTGATTAACTGTCTTGATATCAGATTATACTTCATATTAATTAACTAATCTTATTACTTCAATAAATCCTATCCTATCCTTGTGCTGAATATTACAGCTTAAATATCGAGTTAGCCTTAAATCTTACAAATAAGGCTTTTTTTAATCTTTTGATACTAGTCTTATGAGATCAGTTCCAGTTCATTCTGCTCTTCATTCATTCTGATATGATAAAGACTCTAACTTGGCGTTTATTCAAAACTGCTTACTTTCTAGTGTTTCATCTCCTTTCTTTCCTCAACCAAAAACGAAATTTTTTTCCCATTTACACATCAAATCTTTAGCAGCATGCTCTCATTCCATGGCCTCACTTATTTCTGGAATTACAGCCAGTACTCTCTCTTTTTCTTGTTTTCTTCTTCCATTATTGTTTAATTGACATTTGCAATAAAATAACGAAGTGACCTTCAATGCACTTCTCTCCGAATAGCAATGTTCTCGACAGCATTTATCATTTTCAAATTGCAGTTCTATTTCAGCATGCGTGTCGCCAATTCCTATTAAACAAAGATGGATTACACGTTGACTGACTTTCAACATACGTAATGAGTATCAGAAAATAAAAATGAAGTAGGATAATCAATCGCTTCTTTCCTCTCATGAATTTCATGAAGCACATATCGAAACAAGTCCACAGTCGTTCAGGGATAATAGAAGGAAAAAAGTTGCATGCAGTCGAAAATGCAAACCACAAATATGTGTTTAGACAAATTTTGCAAAGTGTTAATAACCTTTGACTGACACGTTGACTGACTTTCAACATATGTAATGAGTATCAGAAAATAAAAATGAAGTAGGATAAATCGGAAAATGGCGTGAAAAACTAATTATCTCAGTGATTTGTCCATTTGAAAGGAAAGAACATTTTAAATTACAACAAATATTACTGACTTTTCCTTTCTAAATCAATGTAAGTTTTTGAGAAATAGTAAGAGCATATTTAGTTTCGCACAAAATTAACAAAAATCTTTCCCTGAACAATTTGTAATTCCTATTAAACATTGAGAATTTTGGAAAGTTTGGTGGCGTAAATGATAAGCAATTCCTACTATTTTGAGAATTTGTAGGCATATGCAGGAGTTCATTGAGAAATAATTTTGATGCTTGCTTTTAAATTATTCAGAAATAAAAAAGTAAACATTATTTCTCATGGAAAATATTAATGTAATTTTATTTTTTTAAAGTTATATGACGAGATACTCCAAGTTTTAGTCTTTGAATGCTTTATTAAAAAACAAATGAAATTTGACAACACTTCATGACCAATTTTTCAATATTTTTTTCAGACCATCGGTCTATACTTGAAAAAATTTTGATTTGCCTAAAAATTTTTAAATTCCAAACAAGAGAACCAGTTTTTAAGAAGTTTATCAACTTTAAACTACTAAAATTAATGAATCTCAGTTGGAAATGAAGTAAATGTGACAGCCTTGTGCTAAAATCATATTATTTAAACCTTCTATACGTGCTCAATTTCTTTCGAGGAGTTCAGGAAAAGTTACTGACATGCTATAATGAATTTTGAAAAAATAATTCTGGCAAAGATTGAAGGATGAGCTAAAAAGATTTTAATTTCGCTTCAACTATAAGTTACTATAACCAACGTAATCCAGAAAGAAAGACGCTACTTTATTTTCTTCAAAATAACACGAAAAGCAGAAAAAATTCACATATCTGGATGCAAATATTATAGACGAAGGGCGTCATGAGACAAACGCAAAGCACCTTCTGTTGAAGCCTTCGAGGAAAATCATTGCTTTCTACTTGCATTTTTTTTAGAGCTAAAACGTATTAATACAACAGGCCACGTACTTTTGGGTGACATTCCTTTCCGCTTTTCTTTCATCTTTTCCTCAATGTAATCAGTAAAATTGATTATAAAATTAATTGGAAAATTGATGATTACTGATCCTGAAAGAAATAATAATGTATGCCATTCAACAGCTATTATCTCTCCTTAAAAACCGTTAGTAATCATTATCCACCACAAGTCAAATTTTGATAACTTTCGTGGAAAAAGTGGAGGACTGAAGTGAAATTATGGAAAGTTATAGGAGTTGAAAATGATTTACACAGTATATTATAAAATTTTGGTTGTTCGCAGAGTAACTTTTTGACGATCATTTGTATTTCGAGTCTTGGGCTGTATAAATATTCAGTAATACTGGATAAGTACCTTTTACCAATATGACAGCAGAATGAAAATTTGTTGCCTCTTTTGTTACGACTACAAATTTTGTTACAAACACGGAATATAATCTGTGAAGATAACAGCAGAAATGAAGAGCAATGACAATCTTATTTACATGTACCATTTCTAATCAATCTAAGCAGCAAGTTCATTAATTTTGCAGAGGAAATTATAAGGTATATAATTTCGTAAAGCAAAATCTATGGTTCATTTTCGGTAAAATTACCTCTGACATACTAAAACATGTTAGGAAATGGAATTATTAGGAATACTAGTGTTTTGAAAAGTTTTGCAATAACTTTTGGGTTGGATTCACTTTGCAATAAATGTTCAACAACGGACCCATCTCGCAAGAATTTTTGGAGAGATTGATAATTCTTTAGATAATTTTTCATTTTCAAACACAATATCACTCTTTTCCCAATAGAATATACATATTGTAAACAGCGAATACAAATTCGTCGAATAAGCGGTTCATAGTTGTTTAATGATTATTTGCTTGTTTTAATTACTGCTTTGCAATTGATTGTTTACTCAAAGGATATTCTTCTGAATAACTATTATCACCCAATTTTCTTTTACTATCAAATGCCTGCATAATATTCATTCGTTCCCATCGGAATCAATTTTCTACTTTTTCCTTTTCGATTCTTTGTGCTAGTTAATCCTTTCATTCAGTAAATGCAAAAAAACACATTCGAACTGCCTGTGCCTTCTTTTAGATTCATTCATTCATGCATTTCATCTATATCACTGCACTTTTTTGGTCTCAATTTTTGACAAGTCACTGGTACTATTAGGATGAATTTGTGATTTTCCCATTAAAAGACAAATTAAGAAAGTTTTTGCAATTTTAAGAGCAATCAAAGTTATAAAATAAAAGTTAACAATAAGAAGGAAGGGGTCACGCTGTTAAATTGCATTTGAATTTATTCATAAATGCATAGAATGAAGAGCAATTTGCAATAAACTTTCTAAATTATCAATTTTTATTTCACAAATACAAACCTATGTTCTTTATTATAATTGGTATCAGCATTTTATAAACGAAAATAAACACTTATGAAGTAAATCACTTGTAGATAAAAATTGTTGATGTTATTTGTAAAAACATAAAATTGCGAAACTTCAATCCAAACTTAGATACTTTCCACATTATTCACCATTTCACTGTTTAATAAGAGCAGTAAGTTTTATTATACGTATGCACAAGCGTGAACATTATGTGCGTGTTTACGCTTGCAAATCTGTGCTGGACGTCAACCGTATATAATAAACATTTCTCACACATTACAAGCAAGCAGTTAAACCAACTTTCTTCAAATTACTGACAATACTATTCTACTCGCTAATGATACTCATCTAAAGAGCTTAAAAATATTCTCAACAGATTTGTTTCAAAATGAATTTACATAAATGTCCTGTACGTTTGGCTTGATAATTAGACAGAAAATAAAATCAGACCATTTTGTATGCCAAATTAATTACACTCCAATATGGACGGCCACATTTGCCTCCTTTGGATCAAAAAGATTTATTTCATAGTATATTGTTTTTTTGAATTTCTTCTGAAACAAATACATGACTGAAAGTATGAAAAAATTATTTTCAAATAAAGCAATTGCAATCTTTTCTCTTGACTTAATTCCATTGATATAATTTAGATTTTAGCCTTAATACTTGAGAAAATAAAATCAAAAAGTTGATTCCCCACTTTATCATTTTAATCATTTTACCTCTAAGAATCTTTTTGCAATCCACAAAGCAAATAATGGAATTTTTTCACTTTATCCACCACTACTTTTTTCAATCTTAAGCATCAGTCATTCATGTTGGCTATACAATTGCACGTTGATAGACAGCACCATTTCACATGACTGAAAATACTTCTCAAATATCAAAAATAAGAAGGTAAAATACTAATTATGCATGTTATATATTAAGTCGAAATTTAGTTTCACTTTTTTTGCACTCTATAAAGTTCCCAAAACTGAGAAAGATATTGTTTCGTTCCAAACTTGAACAAATGATTATAAAAAATAATTTTTTTAAAGTGTATATAATAAAATTAAAAAAGGATAAACTTTTCTCCATTCTATTTAAGTAGCACAAACTAATGAAGAATAGTGAATACTGATAACCATTACCAGAAACTTGTTCCTTCCAATTCATTTACGATTAATGGTGATTATAGTAATTTCTATCAACACAACGACTTGCTATCTACTAATAATAAAGGAATGCATGTCGTGCATATTTCAGTTTGCTTGATGTCATGTATAAGACAATTTATCTCACGAAATATATTTCAGCAATTCTTTTACAATTTTTTTAGATCGAAAACGATAGCAGAAATGAAACTCCAAGCTTAACAACTCGAAGCCAATGCACGAGCAGACTGAAAGATGCTGAAGAATCAATTAACAATTAAAAAGGACTTAAATTAATCATTTTAGAACTGACAAAAAGTAGTGTCAAATTTATTAAAAGTTTGTTCAAATTTTATTAAAATGTAAGAGCTACAAATTTTCACTGCTCGTCAAATAACGGCCATATATGAAGCGAATAAAAAATACGTGAAAGACAAAATCTAAAATTTTACACAGTTCTAGAGTTCCTCAGAATCAAAAGAAAAGAAATCAGGAAATTGTACGCTCTGTGTTTGTAGTATGGAAATTCGTGAGAATCTACTGAGAGATATGGAAATGACATGAAAATAAATGCGTAATTGATTAAGCGCCAAAACACACAAAGTGTTTCTCATGTCCACTCATTAGAGATTTTGACGCTTGATTTATATTTAAGTTGCATGCAACAAAAAATGCAATAGACAGGTCGGAATAACTTGTAAGCTTTGGTTGAGAATACTATCAAGCTGTTTTGTTACATGTGCTAGCACTATTGTTTTTGTTGATGAGGATGTTTTTATATAGATTGTGGGGTAAACTTTATCAGTTTACTTGTAACTGTAGATGTTGTTACTTTTATGTGCTTCAATTCGACGTCACATTTTCTAATGGTGATTAGAATTACATTCTTCTGGTCTGAGGAATGTGAAGTTTTAAGTATTTATTAGTACATTAGTTAAAGATATCGGAAGTTATGCTCTCATTTTTTTTACTTGGTCGAACCAAAATGATTTTGAGTTCTTAATCAGATTTTTTTTCATTTTTACTATTCAGTTGAAACAGAAATGGCGAAACTTTGATATTTACTTGATATTTAAAAATAACAAATGAATTTCAGGATGGGTGAGAGTGATCATTACGGCTTTTCATTAACAACCTTCAGGTATGTTACAGTGTTATTTGCATTCCATATGGAATTTTTAAATAATCACCTGATCATTTTAAGTTTGGACATATTGCGGTTTTTTCATTAGTGGTACGGTCATTATTGTTCATTTTTTAATTCCATATACCGTAAATCTTATGGCTTTTTCCCTATAAATTTTACAAATTTTAGCCCTTCGGGGAAGCTGATGCAGATTGAATATGCTTTGAATGCTGTAAAAAATGGGCAGCCGTCCGTGGGATTACGAGGTTTGGTAACCTTTTTGTTTCATAAAAACAGTTTCTTCAAAATCAAAAAGTAATACTTCAGTAAGTTAGAAGCGATTTAATTCATATTACATAGAACCAAAAACAATTTATTTATGAGAAAAATGCAGTGCTGCTGTGAAGTTCACCTTTGGTTACTTATGGAATTACGTGGTTCTTAATCCAATTTTGCCTGAGATATTATCAACTAAATAAAGGAAGCATATTTCAGCCTCTGATGGCGTCGTTTTAGCTACTGAAAATAAAGCATCAGTATTATATGAGGATCAGCCAAAAGCAGAAAAAATAAGCCAGCATATCGGATGTATTTATAGTGGCATGGGACCTGATTATAGGTGAGTTCCTGGACATGACGCTAAATATCAGTGGTAAATAAAATTATTTTTAAATAGTAATGAGTCATTAAGGAAAGCGTAAGGATAAAGTTTTAATTCTTCAGGTTTCTAATTTTTTGAACACAAAAGCTCAGTAAGAATGCTTAAGATTGCTTAAGATTTGATATGATTGCACTTCAAAAATTTTCATCTCTTATAATCTTATTTGTGCCTACTATCTTAAGCCATCATTTTTCAAATAACAATTAATACATAAGTAAAGAGTTGGTCAAGGTACACTAAAACATCTAAAAAATTGTTGCTTTTCTTTCATGCAACAATCAGATTAATATGTTTCGAAACAAATTATCTCATGTATGAATAATTGTTTAAGTGTTTTTTTCAATAAGTTTCTTGGATGACAACGATTATCTTTCTCGCTAAGTACCATTATTTTTTCGCAAAGTGTTAGTCTTTTCAGGATACTCGTCAAAAAAGCTCGAAAATTAGCAGCAGAATATGAGTTGATGTACGGAGAGGAAATACCGACCACGCAACTTGTAACAAAATTAGCCGCTGTGATGCAAGAATATACTCAGTCTGGGTATATAACTTGTATCTATATTTTTGTTTTCTTTAAGTCATAAAATTCATTTTGGAAGCTCTAAAAAGTAGCCGTGTTAAAAATTTAATCTCATTTCAAATTCAAATGAAAAAGTGATGAGCGATGAGGAACATATCGTTTATAAGAAGTAATATCGATTTATCTTCGAGAATCTTTCTTGTTTTTCACAACGTCCATTATAATGCTAAAATATTATAGTGGTGTTCGACCTTTTGGTGTTTCGATGCTCGTTGCCGGATGGGATCAAGAGCCTAATAATGGCCGGCCGCTTTTGTTTCAGTGTGATCCTTCGGTAATTGCTTTGAATATTTTTTTTTTGAATTGAATTCAAGTCAGCTGGGAACAGTAATTCCTACTGCAGCCAAGACAAGAAATCCTGATATAAAAAGAATGAAAATGAAATAATTCATTAGATTAGATGGATGAAGAGAAGTAATGTGTTTTCTTAATGATTCTTTTGTTTTATGTTGTTGATTCTTGCATTTTATATTAATGATGCATTTTTTATTTAGGGGGCCTATTTTGCGTGGAAAGCTACAGCTCTGGGGAAGAATGACGTAAATGCAAAAACGTTTCTGGAAAAACGATTCAATGACTCTTTAGAACTAGATGATGGTATTCACACGGCATTGTTGACCCTAAGGGAAAGTTTTGATCTTGGTATGACTGAAGATAACGTGGAAATCGCCATTTGCAATAAGAATGGATTCACGCGTTTATCTAAACAACAAGTAAAAGATCATGTCGGTGCACTCTAATGACTATCTTTTAATTGTTAAAGCGATTCAATATGTTGTTTATGCCTCTTACTTTGCATGCTAATACATAACTGAGTTTGTTGACACTTAAATGTTGCATAACCATATTTTAGGTTTTTTCAAAGGTTTTTATTGTAGTTTTTTCCTGTTATCATTGTAGCAACCAGTTTTGATTTCATTTCAAGAATTTTCTGGAATAAAAAAGTGAAAAAATTTAGTTTTCGATTAGTTTTTGACATTGTTTTCTGGGATGCAAAATTTCCGGATTGTGTTCTATGTTGATTCATGCAAAAATTATTGGGGAAAACTGAACGTTGTGACAGTTTTGTATTTATTGAGATTGCTGGTAAAATATCTGGAACGTGTTCGTTTGAGATTGTTCTATTCTCAGGAGAATCCATAAGATATATTTTAGCAAAGTAGAGAGTTTTTTGCCTGGTCGATTGACTATGACAATGGAATTTTGTTCTCTTAGTTGGTGAATATCACTAATTCAGAATTACTTATGTCAGCATCTGTGGCTGTATTTCTGTGCTGGAATAACAGCATTCACCAATGTTCATAGAAGTGTCCTTTTTTCAACCCGCATCATTATCTTATTGCAGAGGTGGACAAATCAGCAGTGATTATTGAGAGGAGTATGTCGAAAGCAAAGTAAGTGTTCAGTTCTGACTTGCTGAAAAGTTGAGGGATCTTTCCAAAGTTTTGAAAATTTGGTATAAGATTTTAGTAAGAAGGGTGTCTCGTTGCTCCTTTTTTCCTGAAAGAAGTAAATTAATGTGCCATATTTCAGTCCTGCTTTTGAGAACTAAGATTTGTTTGACGGCAGTTCTAAGAATTTTATAACCCTTAACAGTTAGTACTATTTCTACCTTAAAAAAATCAGATATAATTTCTTAGATATGATTTTTACCAAACGGATGCGCATGTTTTTGTGACAATACTGAAGCGTGGTTTAATAGCAGAACAGTGTAAAGCACAATATGAAAATGGTTGGCTAATAGTATCGTCTGAGGATGAAGTTTTATTAAATATACAGTTAGCACATCCCGTTTCCAAATCAATGGAGTTGAAATGTTCGCCATCTAAGGTTATATTCTACCCCATTTTTTCTGTCAAACGCGATTATCTATTTTAATGCGGTCATGCATATCCCCCTTGTATTAGTGATATGACATATCTTTTCGTCCTTATTATGATTTTGATAAAACTATAGTTAATCGCTTATTGCAAATTCGTATGTTCCTTCACTTTATTACAGAAAATGTAATTTTTTTTCATTCTGTGATTTTTTAGATCGAAATAAAAATGTCGAAAATAGTATCAGAACAGTGGGAAACACTGGAAGTGAAAAATGAAAAGCCGAGAAATAAGGTGGGTTTTCGGAAAAATAATGTCATTAAATTGACTTACTACCTGTCGCATTCGGAGGTACTTACTATTGCTTTTCCTTGATGCGAATCAAAAAACGCTCTACTGAAAAAAGAACAGAAATATTGACTGTATTTCTGTGCATTCAGTCTTGCTACAGTTACTTTTCAAAAGCAAAAAGTTAATTTTCTGGAGATTTGATTTGATATATATTTTAAAGAATGTTTGGATTTTTAATATGATGTCCTCTGTTGCTAAATTGTGCTCAATTTGCTTAGCGTCCGCATTTCGATTCTTAAATAGTTCATTCTCAATAAAGAAAAAAATTCCAAAGATCTTTACAGCCAACACTGATTAGCTGGGATAAACTAGCGGAAGATGTAGACGATGAAGAACAGGGAGATGTCAATGCACTTTTCCAAGTTAGCTTGTTTTATTTGTAATATGTCATATGCGCCCAAATTTGTAGTTATTTTGCACTGTTGACGTGGAATCCTATTGACTAAGTACTACCTAATTTTGTGTCAGTGAGCTCTATGAACATGCTACCTCTAGAGCTTCATTTTGACGCGATCATGTTTTTTTAGAAAATATACAAAGACGCCGACGATGACACGAAAAAAGCAATGATGAAGTCTTATACAGAAAGCAGTGGCACAGTGTTGAGTACGAACTGGCAAGAAATAAGTAAAAAGCGTACGAGAATTCGGCCACCAGAGGGAATGGAATTCAAGAAATGGTAAATGTTCTGCAGTTGTTCAGCTTTAAAGTGATACGCTGCTGTTATTATCAAACAGTATGGTAGGTATTGCCCTAATTACGTGTCTTCAGGCTTTTTCTTTCTGCGTTCGAAAATTTAAATTTATACGGTAAAAAAAATCGGAATTCGGGAGTGAAGAATTGGGTATTCCCATGGAATTAAAGCGAATATTATAAAAATGCTCTTGTAAAATCGTGAATTACTTGCAGGAATTCACTAAAATATTTTAAACTGAGTAAGCTTCATTTTTCGTATCACCCATCATTTTGCTTTGTTCTTCGCAAATTAGTAATTCAAATCTTTACCAACTAGAATTCCTTGCTTCATTTTTGTTGGTTAATATTTCTCCGTGGGAAAATTTGGAATCATACCTCAACGCAACCTTGTATTTTGAAATTGATGGCTTTCTGATTTGTATTTTTTGTTGCGAAAAAGTTTTAAATAAAAAGTTTACATAAATAGATTGAGTTTTCACATAATTAGAAAACTGGCAAGTCATTAAGTGAATTGAGTGTTTAGATGTTTTATAATGAAAAATAGGAAATTTAATACTAGCATTATATCATGTATCTGCACTTTACCTTGATATTCGCAGTGGTGCAGTGTGATGAAAGGATCTCAGATCCTTCAATTACTAGATATGACGTAACGAAGTTAAGTAGTATTCACATTTTTTAGCAAAGTCAGAGATTTTAGCCTTCGCACGCCATTTGCAAGAATAAACACTAGTGTTTTATACTACTACTATTCACTAGAAATAAAAGTTGAAACTAATTTATGGTACATCGAAATCTTCATCATCATTTGCTTTTCGTTTCAGTAAGCTAGAGATTGCCTCAGGTCTAGTTTGCCGAGCTGCTTCTGTTGACCGTACAATTGGTTCCTCTTTCCTACTCATCTGCTCATTAATTTCGCGAAGCTGTTCATTACTCTAAAATTAAAGCAGGGTTTGAAGCAGATAGTGAATCAACTAGTACTTTAAATACCAGTATTATCGGTGTGTTCAGCTCTGTGACAGGAAGTTGACAGATATTACCTTCCAACTCATGTTTGGTTGTATCAAACAAAATCGATCATTTGGAAGCCTTAAACCATAATTTTGTCGAATTGAAGGGAGTGGTACCGCATTTTTTTGTTCAGCAAATTCAACTAATAATTGTTTGTTGGGACGTTCAGACTTCCAAGTACTTGCTGAAGAAGGCGAGGAAAAAAACATTCGTAGCCAAGATTAATGAAAACTCTACATAGGTACGGGACATTTTTCATTTGAATAATTTTGAAACTGCATATAACAGCATAAATTGAACACCAATAATGTAATGCATTTCTACCAATCCTACCCCCACGACAAAACTCAATTAAAAAAGTACCTGCGTTGTCAATGGCAAATTGCACATCTGTTTCATCAATTTGCTTCTTCCCTGCATGCTCACTCACTGAACGGGCATCATCTAGAATTTCCGTTGTGTATCTGCAAGTGCTTCATTTGCTCATGTTTTCTAACAACGTAAGTTTGGAACAATCAACACATGATTTTCTGTGTTGTAACCCGCAACCCAGCTATCTTTCAAAAAACCTTACTTGTAAGCGAATTCGAGCAACTGTGAAATTACACGTGGTTCATATTCTGTAATCCCCATGTCCTTTAAAATAGCTTGCATCACCTGTGCATCATGTGGTATAGCACTCATCTCGTCACCTGATCCAATCCAAAATAACGATCGTATGATTCGCAATCAACACTAACTAGGAATCTCAAACTGATCTCAAAACTGACAGTACCCCTAACAGAGAAGGAATTAACTTGATCTTCTGATCTCTTAATTTAAAATCACATGACCTCTGATTTTATAACCTAAAATCACAGGATTTCTGACTTTATAACCTAATAACGCATGACTTCTGACTAACTTAAAATCATATGACAAGCCCTATATAATTAGTTTTTTCCCTTCAGAAATTCTAGAAATAGCGAATTGCTAAACAATGTTAAGCACTCGTTGTACCTTCGAGCAAAATCCTATCTCTTCTCAAGTACTGTTTATATACAGTCTACGAATTCGAAAACAAATTTTTTCTTCTAAAATAAATAAAGTAATCACAACTTCACGAACAAAATCTTCTGTGAAATAAATAGAACCAATTAATATCTTTTATGAGTGACAATGTTCAGTACAATATCTGTATAATTCGCCAAAAATTTTCATACATTTAAGGAAATAACAATACAATAGATCGCAAAACTTATGATTCTAAAATTGAACTCCATATTCTTTTCTACGCATGCATTATAGCTCGAACGAAATCCGAAATATTTACGTTACCATGTGAGTCATCATGACCTGCCAAAAGTTGATCAACCTCAAACAAAAGTAATGAGTCTCTTTATATCATTTACGAACTTTTTTAAAGCAGCAATTCATTACAGACTAAAAAATTACCAATTCCTGGATATGAAACAATGAAGAGACTAACTTCCTTAAAACCGATAGATGTACTATTATAGAATTTAACAGTATTTTCTAACTGATATACAGGAATGTCAACTAATATACATTGACATAATGAAACTGATATACAAGGAGGTCAACTTTCTAGTTTCTAAAATGAATCACATTGAAAAAACAATTTTATCTTGAGCATCAAATTTTTGTTAATTAATCTTCAAAAGAACATTATAAAAATTCTAAATATACCTCTTCATCCGACAAACGTTCACCTAGGGTTGTTAGCAAATGTCGAAGTTCAGCAATATTTATCATGCCATTTCCCTGGAAAACAGCGCTTAACTTCTTGGATAATTTCAAAGGAAAACTGATCGAGGCAAAAGAATTGCAAAATAATTACTTCTTTATCGAAATGTGATAATCCTTCTACAAATTCCTCCAGTGTATGGTTTTCTCTACATTTATTAACTGACTGGTAAATAGGGACGAAATCCTCAAAAGTAATTCGAGTATCTGAAAAAGCTCTAAATCGCCAATAAAAAGTAAAGGGATTGGTGGAAATCCGATTTTAATTTCACAAAATATTATTATGCAGATTTCTAAATCATAAATTAGAAAGAACTGTTAATGACGAAGAAATATAAATGATAAAGGCTCGCTAATTTATCGTTCTTTTTAAGTTTAATTATGTTGTACAAGTTTTCAGAAGTGCCTTATTACGAAGAAGCAGTAATAAAAGAAAGATGTTAAAACTACTGGCAAAAATTTTTTCTACTGCCAGTAACTTTTTTCACAAAAACATACTTCATATCTCAAAAATCAAAACTAGAAATATCTGAGCAAACTCAGCACCAGGATCCGTCCAATGTGCGCAACATTTACGGATTTCAGATTCTGTTGGATTTTGTCCAAGGGCTCGGAGAACGTCACCCACTTGAGCAACTCCAATCCGTTCATCTCCCTACAAATATCCAAATTGTCCCAACTACACATTAATACCACCGAGAAACAAACTATAAACACTCTAATAAATTAAACACTGATACCTTGGAATCAAAGTAGCAAAACACTTCACGACACTCAGATAATTGTTCATCCGCTGACGCCATTGACTCCAGAAACTCTAAAGAGTACAAAAATTAGCTTCGAAATAAACCCATGTCCCGAAGCAGACTTCTATACTCTTAAAAGAATCTATTGCAACCCAAAATATCTCCCAAGACCTAGTTCTCCCTTCATATTTTCGCCTTGTCATCAGTTTTAGTGGAAGTTCTTAATTCGAATGCACGGTTTTAGACGATAAGTTCAAATAAATGCCATAATAGGGAAAAACTTTTGAATAAATATAACCCATTATTCAAAAATTGGAAACTGTTGAATCTGGTTGAAATGAATGCAAAAAAGTTCAATGTCAAAAAACTGAAGCTTTCAAAATGATCATCAACATGCTACTACACACCGACAATAATATCCACTCTTACACATCTCACATACAAACATAAATAACCCTGACCTAATTTTAATCATATCATCTTTCCAGTGTGACAGAATTATTATCTGTATTACTAGATCAGAGAATACAAAAATCAGCAGAAGTAGAAAGTGACCCACTACTATGTACGATTCATAATCGCCAATTATCAAAACAATGTAAAAATGTTAGCAAAAATTTATGCACAAGAATACAAAAAAAAGTTGGAAAAAAAAGAACAAAAACCAATGCTGGTAACGAAACAAAAATTAAAAAATTATTCATAAATCATTGCTACCATTTTTTCAACGGAAGAAAAACAATGTTTCAAAAACTGAAGTTATTAAGGTTTTGAATTTACACCAACAAATAATATTATAAACAATACGAACAAGTGAATTTGTGGCAGACATCCTCCAATAATTTACAAATTTATGCCATTCCACTAACGATGTAAATCACTGAAGCTTCATTCTGCTCCACCGAAAATATCGCCATTTTCTCCGGAACAATTCCTTTAAAGAAATAGTTTCATAAAAAGATGCAAGATACAAAGGATGCTTGTTAAAATACCTTTGTCTATTGGCAATATTGACTAAAGAGTAGATAACACAAAACACTTCCCGACATTTACAATGTGTTATGGTATCTTTCTAAAACCTATGTTCCAATTATCAACTGATATTCAAGCAAGAGTCATGTTCCAGAGCCGTATGACCTCGTTTACAGAAAGATCTATGATTCACATGTTTATTTTATTCTTACTCACTACGTCTGAATGCTCAAACAGAACTGACTCAATAATATTCGTAACACTGTAAAACCAGTAGACAGACTTCGAAGAAAAGTATGGACAGCCTTAATATCAACTCGTACTCTTCGTAATACTCTCAATTCATTTCTATCACAATCTGTAATAAATAGGCATTTAATTCTCACAACTAAAACAATAATGGATAGTACAAGTGAAAAATGCTCCTTTTACAATGTATAAAAAATAACCAGCATGATGAAAGCTTTAAGGGAGAAAAAATTTTTCAACAAGTCATATTTTATATTTGTCAACATATGATGAAGTCTACTAATACATAATATTTTTCGAAAAAAATATACACTGTTTTTTGCCTTTCATCTCCTATAAATTTGAAAGAAAAGGAAAGTACCGTCTCCATCCTGTAAACACACATTTTGAAGATTTGAAAAATATACAGCAATATTTGTTGAATCCAAATCACCACAAAATTGCAATTCTCCTTCTTGATTTCCTTTTATTGTCTAAAACCATATTTTTCTTCTAACAACCACAATAATGTAATGTTGACAGTATTTTTTGCCAACTAGATATGAAAATTTACCATATATTTTACTCCCATATTTTTGAATGAATTTACCAAGTTACGCACTGTCGACAGTGATGGAAGATAAAGAGCAACCTAAAATTGTCAAAAGCAATGGTAAAAATAAATCTTGAAATAAAAGTAAAAAAGATAATATACATTATATATAACAATTCAGCAATACTTTTCACTCCTTGTCAATGAAGTGTGTCCTGCTTGATACGAATTTGTTTTCAAATTGAACAATGTTACATTAAGCTTAAGTAAATGAATATCGTAAAGTAAATTTGAAACCACCAATTACGATAATTCCGATCCATAAGTTCACATTATCCTATTAAGCACTAGACCAGTATTCTTAAGAAAAAGGCAGATATTTTCCGGATTAAATTTGTTTGAACAAAAACAATTCAGAGATAAATTTTAGCATTACTTGCACATTATTCAACGCCGGAATGTCATAAGTTTTCCAATATTTTGTTGGAATTAAGAAAACAGGAATGTCATGAACCATGTCGCACGACTTTTGCTCTACTTTTAAATGTGGTATAATGCCAAGTCTGACAAGTCTAATTTTAGTTGATCGATCTTTTGCGTAGACACTTCTGAACAAGTAGTCTTTATCGATTTCCATATAAATTTCGTTCTGTTCTTCAGACACACCACTCATAATGTAAGTTGAAAAGAATTCAGCCTGAAAAGTATTATAACGGTGTTATCATCCAAATGAAAAAGATATGTTACATACAATTCAGAAATTTTTAGATCAAATTTCTAGCGTAAATTTCAGTAACTGGAAGAAGCATCAAATAAAATAGTGTTAAATTCAAAAAAAAAAACAGCATGAGATTTTGATATGAGATCAATCAAATGGTACAATCTTGACATTAAAAAATCTTGCTATCACACATGAGAGAAATAAAAATTGTTAGATGAATAATTAAAAAAACGAAAATGTAAAATACTTTATAATTTTAAAATGATTACCACATTGAGCGACACATGCAAATAATTTCCATTGTTAGCTAAAGGACAAGGATTGATTAGGTGCACAGCATTTGACGTAAATCGTAATGTCACTTTATCCTTGCACAATTTCGAAGTAAATTCAGTAATTTCTGCCAGAAGACATAGCTTTATAGTTTTATATTTTAGACTTAAATCCATATAGCAAAACTAGCATATAATAGTTCAAAAATATTCATTACTGTATTATTTCAAACTATTCTTTCAAGTGAAACAGTAATATGAGATACACAAGATCAGACATAACGTCAATTAATTTGGCACAACAATTAAATGAAGAATAATATATTCATTATATATAAGTTGTTACGGAACTTACTTGAAAACGTATCAACTGCACCGCTTTCGGCCAAAACAGCAAGAAATTTCATTCGAATTATAATAAATAATCCGCAAACTAAAGAATTTTGAAATCTGAAGAAGTTATATCACTTACCTTCTTAACGTAAAATTAAATTTTCCAATAAAATAGCTATGAAGCAAAAAAAAAAGAAGCAAACGCATGCTGCAATTGAAACAATACTACTGATGAGCGACAGCAGCACTACAGTAACAAATAACTGCCAAAATTTATGCATTATTATCACTATATCACACTGTCATGCCGAAGTTCCAACAGTCCACTTCCCTAAAAAGATTCAAAAATTCTTAACTTGCTTCAAAAATGACCAAAGAACCGGAAAATACTAACTTTACAAGCTCATATACAGCATAAATTCTGGAAATGAAAATAACAAATTTTTTAAGGGGACACAAAGGATATATTCTGACAAGTGAATACCGAAATTTTGAATGGAACCACACAATAAGCTGCAAATGGCGATTTGGTGAGAACCATAGTGCTAGTTGAATTTACTTCAGGTGGAGAGAGCCATAAGCGTGTGCTAGGACGGTGAGACCTAGAGATGACAATTATGTAACCAGAAAAAATTCCTAAAAACTTAAAATATGGTTAAAATCCAGATCCTGCTTTTTATGACTAAGTTCAGAACCGTCTAAATCGAACTAATAAATAAGGATTTTTTAATACGATTTGAAATTCAGTACCATGAAGTTCCAAGAGCGGATGCAAGATATGCGCTATTACTTTTACCATTTTCGAAGCGATAAGTAACATGGTTTACGGCAATCACCAGAAATGACGAATAATTTTAATGTAGAGAAAACAAACAGTAAATTAAAAACAATTCCAAATACTCAATTAAGAATAATATTCGAATTACATTTCTTTTGAAACTGAATAAATTGATACTGGCTATTCGTTTACAACAAGAATTAAAAATTCACAACTAATCTATAGGAAGCTGCTAATTTTGAAAGAACTCGGGAAATTTCAAGTCTGCAGCGTAATGCGTAATCGTTTTCTCCACGCAGAAGCATAGCAACACTATCCACAATAATGAGACCAATCTCAAATTCAATGCAGTTGTTTTAAGATGAGCCAAATATTATAGCTGCAGATGTGTTTCCTTGAAAACGCAATTTTAAAATCACGACCAACATAATTTCTCACGGAATCAGTTAAAAATTATGGTGGGAGGGATGAAAAAAGCCATATACTGAAATAAATTATAAGTCTACATTAATCTTATTTTCTCTAATTTTTGAATTTTTCTAAAAAAATACAGTTTTTATTCAGAAAACCAAACAAGAACAATATATAGCAAACAAACATCAGGATTTTGTTGCACTAATGATTCTAATTGATAAATGGTGCGCATTAGTTCGATCAAATCTCGACAACGGCTAACTCGTATATGTTTCAGCGATTCAGATGGTTCTAAACCAGTGACGCTTGTCGCCATATGGCAGATACGTTTTGTACGAAATCCACCCTCTGTATCTACATATACACTACCTTTCTTCTTTCGATTTTTCTGTATATGTACGGCTAACTGCATACTGCATGAAAATACTTGAGAAAGCAAATATCTTTCGTACAAAACAAGTGTAATTAAAAAAACTGTTAAATGCGTAACTGACAGGTTATTGTCTAAAATACCAAATTAATACCAAAATTGCGATTTCCCCGCTGCGGATAAACCAACAATTTCAAGAAAAGTACTCGGTGGGATGCCACCTCCAAAAATACCATCTAATGATGGAAGACCAGTTTCCAACAGTTCATCTTTCTGCTCGATTTTATATAAATCTAATGCATTTGTGAACTCCATTTGCTACAATTAGAAAGGCGTGATAATAGCTATAAAGACTGCAGTACAACTCTTCACAAGAAAAATTATCAGCAAGTGACTGCGCAGCAAAAACGAATTAAGGGTAAATGTTACTGCGATATAAATTGATTTTCGTGAGTTAATAATGAGCACTTAATAATTTCTTGAAAAGCCACAGATTTCTCGAAAAATCATGGATTTAAATGGATTTCATTTTCGGTTAGATATAAGTAATTCAAGAATTTCAGAAAGGATATAAGCAAACAAAGTAAAATGGCTATTTCAGTTGATGAATCAGCTGACTGATAACAGCTGATAATGCATGCGTAAATTTATGACGCTGAATAACTGATAATAGGACAAAGTGGAATGGAAGGATACAGAAGTACTCAAATACCACAATTAACTTTACAATTATGAATGCAGTGATACAAGAAAGAAACTTTGATAAATATTTGCTTGCAAAAGGTTTGGATACATATTGCGACCATAAAGAAACACTCATAAATTGCATATAAGATATATAATCATCAGTTCAAGTATTTGCTCTGGCTTGTCTGATTACAGTTTGGAATTGATGATAGTAATATGTTGCTTACTTCATAATGTGAAGGTAGCAATTTAAGAGTTATATTTTCATCTTTATTTTGCAAAGAATTGTTATCCAGTATAAAATTTTCCTAGAACATTGGAATTTTTAAAAACTTCATAATTGTTACGCTTCAAATAATATAATTTATTGCCTTTAGATGTGATATTATTCATCTCATTTATTACTTACTTCCTCAGTTCGAATGCATAATGTTTTTACGACACTGATAATTTCAGTAGTCAATTTGAAGAAATGAAGAGAGACATGATTAAGTAAATTGAATTTGTTCAAAATTAGCATTTCGTGCAATTAGCATTTTGTGCAGAAAATTCTTTCGTTTGGTGAACCAAATTGTTTAGTTTAGTTCATAATTATTATTCTGATTTGCAGCTTTTGTTAGCAGCCATTTAATTATTCAGCTTCTGTTTCAGAACTTTTTTTATCGAACAAACGCTAACGCTCATTTTGACGCCTTGTGCAACGAATTTCATGAATATATCATTTTTTTCAGGTCAAAATGGATAAGAAGCGAATAATTGCATTAATAGATATGGACTGTTTTTATGTTCAAGTGGAACAACGACTTCAACCTCGCCTTTACGGTAAACCGGTTGCTGTTGTTCAACACAGCAGTGTAAATCACAAGGGAGGAGGGTGAGAACTGTTCAAAAATTCTTTAATTTGGAGTTAAATGTACTTTTCAGCGTTTGAAAACTAATTAACATTGTTTTTCTGAGTTTATTTAGCATTTTAATGTTAGATTTGAAGTTCTATTGATTCCTTTATATTTGCATTTCGTAATAAAAGTGTCCCAAGTTAATTGGTGGCATCAAGCTTGAATTTATAAAATGTTTTTCATGTTTTCTTGAAGATTAATTTAAAATGCTAAACATTTTAATTTACAGTGTTATGTATGCTTTAAATTACAGTTTATTAGCCGTATCATATGAAGCAAGGCAGTTTGGTATTAAGCGTGGCATGTTTGGAGATGAAGCTAAAATTATATGTCCTGAATTAGAGCTTTGCTTCGTACCCAGTGGTGAACATATCGATAAAGCAGATATCACGCGTTATAGGTTACTTTGAAAATTAATTTTAGAGTCAGTCAGATAAATTAATATCATTTATCAGTAAAGTTATTTTCAGTACTATTTTATTTATCACCATTTCAATATATTAAATCTTAAAACTACAAATACTATTATTTTTTGCATTAACACTCTTAAACAATCATTGCAAAACTCATTAAAGTAAATTTAAAAGGAAAATAAATTGCAATTTACATGGTTTCCTATACCAGAAATTGAAGATAAGGTTATTATGTAATTACCTCTTATTTCAGAGACGCATCTGCGGAAGTATTTAAAGTTTTACATGAATTTGATGCAAGGATTGTCGTTGAACGTGCTTCAGTTGATGAAGCTTATTTAGATCTTACTTCTATAGTGAATCAGACTTTTGAAAGCATACACCCGTCGAGTAAAGTATTCGTATTCTAACTCTTTTACTTACATATTTGTTTTTGCACATAGAGTAAATGGAAATTACTCTATGAACCTAAAATATTGCTTTAATTCAGATGAAAGAGTTAAAGCAATATTTTAAGATTAAAAAATGATATTTATTCTGTTTATTCAAAAATAGTCAGTTTTTTGAGTTCTTTACAGAATTATATTGAATGTTAGTTAATAGCTCAAATATAAAATGTCATTTTCTCTTATTCTCAAATATTAAAAATTCAGTACGGAAAATCTGATGCAGTTGACTTATTTCCCACGACCCACGTTGCTAATGGAACTGACCTGAATGAACAAGGATTATCAGGTTGGAAATATGACAGGATTGAGTCCTTGCGTTTATTCATTCACCATGCATGCGAAACAAAAGATGAATATAAGGTTCACACAACTTTATTTATATTTGTGGTATTTTTTTTAGATGTGCTCTCCATTACCTTCGCACATTATGAAATTGCTTGAAGATATTAACAGTCAGTTAGAAAATTAATAAGGAGAATGAAAATGCTTGTGGATTGCTAAAAAAAATTAAATTTGAATAGGTCTCTCTTTGTTCAACAAATCATATGTTGAGATTTGATATTTTCTTTAATATATGATTGTCTGATTTAAGTCATTTCAGTTAAAGCTGATTATTGGAGCTAATTTAATTGAACAGATAAGGAGCCAAATTAAAAGAGATACAAAATTCAGTTGTTCTGCTGGTATTGGTAGCAGCAAGGTATTCTTAGTTTTTACTTTTTGTGTTTTTTTCTTCAGCATTACAAAATGCATTCTTATTTATTTCGAAATCTCTTTGTAGGGATAACTGCTGTTAATTAACTTGTAAAGTACTTTGGTTTTTGGCTGATTCAATGCAATTCTAGGATTTTTATTTATTTATCAAACTTGGAACAGAAAATTAGTATTTTCATCTATTTTAAGTTATAGTTTTAATCTTGTTCGAATCACGAATTTGAAGACTTTCTTATGTTATAGATGATCGCTAAATTGGTTTGTTCACGGCATAAGCCCGGGCAACAAAGTGTTATATATGATGAAGCCATAACAGAAATTTTCAAGTATACACCAATATGTGAAGTTCGAAATCTTGGGGGTAAATTAGGAAGGCAGTTGATGAAAAAATTCAATATAAAGGTTCTTTATCTCGGTCTTATCATTTAAGAAAATTGATACAATGAGTTATTAACTTTCAAAAACGCAATTTATAGACAATGGGAGAGCTATCGCAAATATCAATGTTGGATCTTGTCGAATGTTTCTCGGCTCAAGCAAAATGGATTCATAACATAGCACGTGGTTTGTCATTTCCAGTTTTGGGGTAGCTCTTCACTGGTTCTTCTATCCGAGTGCTTGTAACTAAATGATTTAGATTTAATGATGTTAAGTGATTTGTCCAAGTTTTCGTATCTGGGTATATTTGCTTGAGATAAAAGGATTTAGGTGTTGACGATGAAAAAGTAAATGCACGGGACAAACAGAGCTCCGTTGCTGTCAGTAAAAATTTCCCCGGATCTAATGCCTTAAAAACCGACGGGGATGTGAAATTCTGGCTGGATGGTTTAATCAAAGAACTAGTGAAGCGTTTAACTGATGATCAGTTAAAGGGTGGTGTAATTTCATGATCTTTTGTGTTTTAATAAAATTCGTGAAGACATATTTTTTCTAGAAATTTTTTGCTGAATTGCTTTATTTGGAAATGTTAAGTTCGTTGTAATATTTTGAAGCAATAAATCACTGACCTCAGAAGAAAATTATAAATAATTTATTTTTTTCTTTGTTTTACTTATTCAGATCAGAAATTTTAATTTTTCGAATTTTTTTTTCATTATACTAAAGCTTCGAAGTATAGTATTTCAGAACAACCGGACAGCTTCTACCCTCCATATTGGCTGTACAACAGATGCACATGTCACTAGAAGTATGCAGATAAAAACATATGAGCCACAAGCATTGTTCACTTCTGTTTGGCCAATTCTGCGACATATAAACAAGTCATCGATCTTAGGAACTTGGTAAATAAAAAACATTTTCCATACTGGAAGTTTTGATATTTAATTTGGTTAAATTGGTTTGAAGTTTAATTACCATTCTACTGCTCGACCATTGGGTTAATTGTTTATATGTGAAAAAAATGAGACAT
>UYYF01004431.1:66913-81338 GCA_900618365.1 Thelazia callipaeda
TCTACAATATGAAATCTTTCTAATAGGAATCCAACTGTGAAGAATATATCGCTTTCCGCTGATCGATTTCGAGAAGGAATCGATAGTCGTTCGAAACAAATCACAGAATGGGTTACAAAAGCAGTTGATAAAACAATAAGTGGAGTAGTAGTTAACACCTCCAGTTTAAGGATGGGCAACTCAAAAAGGACGGTAGAAGCGATCTCAAACAAGATCTCACCTATTGCGGTAGATATGATTAGTTTTATTTCATTTTCTAGAATTTACAAATCCAACTACTTTTTATTTCTAATAAATTCAGCGAAAAGCTTCAGTTTACCTCAGTGGATAAATCTTTTAAAAATCGGTTATTAGTAGTTATTAGTACTTTGCTGTGTTGTTCTCGTTTTTGTAATATCAGTTTAATATTCAAAGTAATTTGACATTCAGAATTTTTATTGCTTTTGGAATAGGAGCGAAACTTTTTTTTTTCACTTTTACGCTTAATAATATTTCAACTTTTCCATTTTTAGGCCGATGTGAATCTTTCTCAAAAAATTACACAGCAAGAAGATAAGGATGTAAAAATCGTGGTTAACATGAAGACAGAAAAGAAAACTACCACTCATAGTCTTCAGCTGCGGGGCAAGTCTCTTAAGAAGCGTAAAAATAATAAAGTACAGGAAATTTCAAAGCCGTCGACTAAGAAAATATCAGATTTTTTTATGAAGTTATGAAAATATTACTCTTTATTGCGTCTTTCACTTGAAACTGTTTGATTACTGCAGGTGAAATATGTTATTTGCACATATAGAAGAATAAAAATTCTATTTTTCATTTTATTTCATTTTATTTTTTATTGGTACTGATTACTCTTCATTGGTTGATACGCAAGGTAACTTGTTATTGATTAAGTCATGTTTTCAAAATTTTGTACAACTCTACATTCTTATCTCTCTCTTTCATACACAGTTGTGATATTATGCATCTTAGTACAATTACGGCTTTGTACATGGATGTACTGTACATAGTTCAGATCATCTGTGTTTCTCTTTGATGTCTTACCAAATTAATTCTGTGTTGTACTGGGAGTGTTTACTCCAGATCACTTGATTAATCATCATTTTCAAGATATAAAAAGGAGAGAAGCTCACATACGAAGTAGACTTGATCGTTTTGTTATGGGAGATATCAATTGAAATTTATGAATGAGTTTAGGGCATTTATAAATTCCCGTGAGATATTAAGTACACAATTCTCTTCGTCGTATTTTGGCTTCCAGTAATTTTCGTCTTCAAATTTGGTTAGTGCTAGATAGTATCTTTAGCTTTCTGGTACTTTATCAAAATTGTTCGTTCATAAATGATTTTGTCTTCAAAAAACTCAGAAAATACATTTAAATTTTGTGATAGTTTTTTTGTTTTCTTACAAAATTATTTTATTTTCTCGTTTGTATCGGTAGTTTAATGATATACATTATAAATTGTTTATTTATAACATCATATCGAATATAGTGGAAGTGAATTAGGAGTGAAATTATCAACTTGAATGCCCCAAAATACTCAGACAGAAAAACTTGTGAGAATAATGGTATGCAATTATAGCATATAAATTTACTGCTAATGCACTAAAGTGGATTTATACAAATATGTCTGTGCGGGATTATGGGATAGAGGTATTAATCTAGTTGTTTACACAGGTTGAGATAGTATGAATTTGGCAAAAGTAGTGCACGGAGTGGGATTCGAACCCACGCATCGATTACGATACCAGAAGGCCCCTTACACACACTGAACTCGTGTGAAGCTATTCGCTTGAGTCTGGCGCCTTAGACCACTCGGCCATCCGTGCTGTGGTAGCGATAGCACTAAACTTTTAAATCTACATAATAATAGTATTTGGGAGATAAAATAACTAAAATTTCAGTATATATTTTAAATGAAAGCAGAAAAAAAATTTTTCAATCCTTCAACGAGAAGGACTTATTTATTTACCAAATAACGAGCTGTTTGCAGATAAATGTGTAATTTTATAAGTAAGCAACTCTGACTGACTTTTAAAATCTAAGTTTATCGATGAATAAAACTGGTAAGTTGCTCTTAAGAACAAGCGCTGATGAAAAATTGCTCTTCGGCGCTTACAAGTTCCTAATACAAAATTTTTGCTGCTAATTAATGAAGTGGATAAAAAAGTGGTTCAGTTTCACAAATGAAGTATTAATTTAGCATCGCATTTTATGGGTTCTTTTTGATCACTTACATTCTTATTCACTGTTACAATACTCTGAATGACAAATTTTCCACTGGTTTGTGGCTATTAATTGCATTGCTTGTTGTTTTTTATTCAAAATAATACAATATATGATATATAAAGCTCGTTAGATTGCTTTATTTTGTATTTTTTGCATTCCAAGTCTACAGTATCCTTTTTTACTCTTTCTGCAACATTTATTTCAATTGCACAATAATGCTGAATAATCTTTTAAGCTGCTGCGATTTTGATTGTCAAGCAAAATTTAAAAATTATAAATGCAAGTCTGATTAAGGAAAAAATTTATCTCTCTGAGAAATGACAGACTGAGAAAGCTGATAAAATGATTTTGAGTTTAGTTCTTAGTAACAGTACTGCACTTTGTAAGGAACGTTTACGAGACGCCCTATTGGCAGTAGTAGCTTTTCAGATAATCAGTTTATGTATAATTACATAAAATACATACACATTTCAACCATATATTTCGCTTTAGCAGTCTTTTTTATCACTTTTGGTGGTAATATTTGATTATTCCATTTCTAACCACACCTTCGCAAGAATTTCGCTTTTCAGTCTTTAAACGCAGTTGTGATGTTTTTCAGAGAGAAGCGAAATCACTTTCAAAATAATTCCTTCTTTTTAAATTATATTAGTAGTGCTTGCTGTGATAGCGTTTCCAAGATGAGACTTCTTCTTCACATCATGCTGGAGAGCAAAATTTTGCATGCGATTTCAGCATGTCAGAAAAAATTTGAATGTGTAGTAAGTGAAATTAATATGTTGTCCTATCTATCACCGATCAAAATAAAACTTTCTAAGTTAAATCAAAAAATTTAAAATAAGGCTATGCTATCCAAACATTTAATTTTTTTAAAGCAAGACAGTTTTACAAATTACGCAATTATTACAGCAATGGAATTAATATTGCATGTTAGAATAAATCTGAGGTCAAATTGGCTTAGTAGCACATTGTTAGATTGATAAAAAGGATGATTATTTTCAAGATAGGATATTTGAATACTTCAATTGTGATAAACGCATACTGTCCATCAGCTTGTAAGCAGTCTAACTTTATTCTTGGCATTGATACAGAATTTGTGATTATGCAAAATATGTTGTAGAATATTTAGGGAGTGAAGTATGAAATTGATGAAGTCTTCAAGATATAAACATGAAAAAGCACTGATAACAAGTGCTTATGGCTGCTTTCAAAGCAGTTGTAAATGCTAGTCTCAATCATCAAATATTATATCATCCCTCCACCAATATACGAAGAACTCAACATACAGTGAAGACAGTGAAAAAAGCACTCAGAAGTATTCGGCTGTAACTATGTACTGAGCATTATGTTCTTATCAGTTACAGTGATATAAGCATTTTTTATCATCATAATGTTTTTTAATTTTTTATCTCTCTATAAATATTTGATTGTTAAAAAATTATCATTCTACATAAAAATACTTCACGAGAAGGCATATATTATTTTTTCGATAATTTTTTACATCTTTTATCTTTCCTATTAATATATCACGCATATTTATTTCAAACAATATTATTGGTATGTACTTGGACGCTAATGAAAGACTAAAAATTTACTGAATAGTAAATGCAAACAAACATTTACAAAATTATTAATTCAATATGTATTATTGCATGAGACAAATTCATGAGTCTTATGAAAATTTACCTATTTAATACTTTAAGCAAAACCTAAAGAAAGTTTTGAACAGAGAATTTTTTAAAGATTAGAAATTTTCGCTGCTAACAAGTATAAAGTTTAGCTTCATTCTAAGTTATAATACATGAAAATAATCCCATTATTATTTAACAGCACTAAATTCTATATTTTTTGATCCATAAATAATCAGCATAAATTCCAATTTACTATAGCAATTTGAAAAAACCAAAAATGTGACTACCGATGTACATGATAATAAAAATACCTGGTGAAGAAGTGTGGTGGTTTGATTCTGCTGTTCCAAACAAACATTCAGATTTGATTGTTCACGCTTGTAGATCATTTCTGAACACGTCGCATACAACTTATAACTCAGGTTGATCTTTACTTTTTTTTTCATCGTTTAAAAAACGAGAAAATTCAGTTTTAATTTTCATACCGTGAACATTGTTTTAATCTCACGTGTATAATAACGTTTCGTGATATTTAGTCTGCTAGACAGCTCTTCATTGAAAATTAATTATCATTCCAAAAATTTCACTTCTTATGCAGAACAGCAACAAAAAAGAAAGTTAAAAAGTTGGAAAATGAGACTGACGTAAATGTATGGCAAAACTTTGATATGATTTTCTAGCTGAATTTTAAGATTGGAACACAAAGGCACACATTCCGCAAACTTACGGAGAAAACAATCTGCTTGATTATTTACAAAAGTAAGTTAAATTTGTGATGAATTCCTACTTCGTCTACTTCGTTTCGTTTTTATTTTTGGAAGCAAAGCTATGATTTCATTTTCAGGCAACTTATCTCTAATATAGAGCTCTGCAACAGAATATCATTCACTTCTGCGTGTAATTCGGTATGCAAATTTACAGATGATTCTCAAGTCCTAAAAACTTGTATAGTTTTAATGCTTGGCGTTTTTATCATGAAAAATTTCATGAAATAAATTGTGTTATATACTCATTTGAAACTGAAGCAACTGCTTTGTCAATTTCAAAAACTTTTAGAAATTGAACTCAGTCTATAAAAGCTAAATTAGACCCAGAAAAAGTTTAAACCTTAGTTTGTTTACGAATTTTTAAGCCTTAAGCTAGCTTAAGTCATTTTTCAGTGTACCGGAACTTGGAGACAATTTAGATTTTTTAAATAGTGATATTCTTATCAGGAACAATTTTTTTTAGCACATTTTCTCATTAAAACCCTACGAAACATTGCCTTACGATCGTGGGGGACCAATACCACCAGCAGCACCAGTAACATCAGCATTACCCCAATCGCCAATCACAAGATCAGAGATAGTAGGAAATAACAGAGATCAGTTTGGTCAGTTTGACCCTAAAGTATTTGGCAATTTACTTATTAAATGAAAATTTTTAAAAGTACGGAAATACTATCGTAATATGTTTTTAAGAGCAAGAATACCAACAACCATTGCAACAGACCAAAGTGCCATCACTGCTTAACGCTGAATGTCAAGTAGCCAAGTTCGAAAAATTGCTATTAAAAATTTATAAATTTAATGTTGTTATTTGACTTTGGAATAATTTTCAAAAATTATTAAAAATTTCAAAATTTGATGTGCAATCCAAGCAAATTTTATTGTTTAATTATAGTATTAATAAGTTTTCAATTTCGTGCCTTAACTTCTAAATTTTGGCATATTTATTCCAAAATTGTGGGAAGGATGCATATGAATAAATAAAATACTACCAAACCACTTTGTATTTCATTTCAGCTAGTAATAATGATAATTTTGTCTTCTTCAATTCATAAAACCTTGAAAAGTGTGATGTATATATTATGAAAACTCAGTGATTTTACAGTGTAGTACCTGTAATTCAGTCTAGACCTCTAGTACTTAACTATAGTCGACTGTTTGATTATCCGCCGAGATGTAAGCAGGAGAATTTAAAAAATATTTCGAGCACTCCTGAAGGTACTGATTTTAAGTAATCACTCAAAAGCCATTAATTTAACTGAACAGTTTGGCAAAAATTAAGCTTATAGTGTAAGTTCAGAAACAATAAATGTATTAAGTAGACTGAAATATAATTGAGAAGTGTACTCATTAGAAATAATTAAAGTATGCTTGTTTTGAAGCCTTTAAAACGATATATCGTACTTATTTTATAGATTAAACGTATTGCTTTGGTAATGTCATACTGAAGTGTTTATTCATTCATAATCTTTAGCTAAGTTTCATCTCATTCATTTCATTACGCTTATGACTAGTGTGAGTTTTATGAAGTATTACGTGATTACGTACCACTACGTAAACCTTCGTAAATATTTTATTGCAGCGGTTGTTCTATCAAAACATTTTCAAACTCAAAATATGAAATTTTGAAAATCCAATGTTTTCCAGAAAGTGAGCTCAGTAAGCTCAGCCGTAGTCTACAAAAAAAAACTGTTCCAATGTCTTTGTCACTTCAAACTGATAATATTTTGGAAGTTCAGGTACATCAATTGCTTCAACATGAGTTCTAATCCTTGCATTCGACGCTAAGCTCCGTAGCAATTCATTATCAAAAAAGTCAATTAAAAATTTCCTCAATTAAATTTCTTATTTCAGTCTTAAAATTGCCGGTAATTTTAAGCAAGCTTTTCTAGAATGCAGCAACAAATGAGAAGGCAATCTATTCGGAAAATCAAACTTCACCATCAGTTTTGAAAGTAAAATCACGACAAAGTGTAATTGTTAGTACTAGCAATTATCGAGATTTACTACTGCAAAATAGCCCGCAACAGTCAAACAATATCGGTATGCAGACTTGCCTGATGTACTGAATACCCATTTATATTTGAGAAATTCGTTGAAATAAAATATGAATTCTGATTAGCTTATCAATTTCACTTTTGCCCAAATGCAATTCTTTTTTGCATCAAAAATTTTACCTTGTAAAATTGACTTTCAGACTTAAAAATCTTTCTTGAATTTTTATGTTAGAAAGAATTTTCTTAAAAAGTGCTAATTTCGGTATTATTTGCATCTGTTGCCACCACTTGGGCCACATGTTATTTGTGTCTGTTCGTAGCAATTGAAAGTCTGATTTCTAACTTCTCTCTGTCATAAATAAACCAACCACAAGCAATTATTACACGAAAATGTGAAAAGAAGACAAGTATTTCAGCTTCACTTTTGCTCACTGTTGATTATTCACTCCAGTTTGAAAACCCTATTTTGACTTATATAAGCAATAGCATTAAAAAAGAAGCATAAATTATAATTTGCATAGTATGAAGAGTAACTTAGCATATGTCTATATTTTTAGCGATGGGAAAGAAAAGACACCAATGTCCTTATCCATTGTGCGATAAATTTTACAGCAAAAGTTCACATTTAAAAGCACACATGCGTGTACATACAGGTAAGTTAGCTACTCTTGAGATAATCATTTATTCTTTACATTTTTTCATTCCTTGAACTAAACGTCAAAGGTCATTAACTTATTTATTGCTTATTCTTGAAAGGCGATGGACTTTATGTAAAAGCTCCAGCTTTCAATACCTTTTTGCTGGATAGAATAAATTATCAGTAATTTGTTAGAAAACAGATGAATGCGCCAAACAAATAAAATATATGATTTTCACTACAGCACCTAATGCTAAACTATTTCGACTCAATTTTGACATTTTAGATTGCTTAAAAGTTTCAACACCTTTGCAGAGTTGCGGCATGAATTGCAATAAAGGAATGAAAAGAAGAATTTTGTGTTAATTTAAAATTAAAACCGAACTGATTCATTTGCATTTGCAAGTTTTACAACGATAACCAAAACAAGCGAAATTGGCATTTAAAATTAGGGCACCCTTTCCTAATTTAATGTTTCATATTTTTTGCCAGACATTGAATTTGCAGGTGAGAAGCCGTACGTTTGCAAATGGAAAGGATGTCATTGGCGTTTTGCTCGTTCCGACGAATTAACTAGACACCGCCGCAAGCACACTGGCGATCGGCCTTTCCACTGCAACCATTGCTTACGAACATTTTCTCGATCTGATCATCTATCGTTACATTTAAAGCGTCATTAAAATAAATATTCAAGCATTACTAAAAAGCTTATTGCACTTTAATTTTTTGATCATAAAAACCACCTGTTTCCTGTGAAAGTAAAAAATGTAAACAAAATATATAATAAAAATTTTCAATTTTTTCTAGTGATCAATCTTCTCATACTTACTCTTGATAATATTTTTGTGAATATTTTGTTAAAAAACTTTATATTTGTCTCACAGCTCAAATATAGTTTATACAAAATAATAATTCTTACTAGCATCAGAAATAATATATTAGTTCAGATTGGGAAAAATCCTTTTCCTCCTTTTTTTTACTACATAAATCCTTGCTCTTATTTCTGGTCAGTTGCTGCTCGTAACTGTGGATAAATATTTGCATGGCAAACATTGTCGAAACTTCTCAAAACTGAAATGTAATTTTGAATTTAACTGCCGTAATGCCGTAACGATGACTTCGTAATTACTGATCATCATAGTTCATCATAAAGAAGTCACCAAATTGTGTTCAGAAGAAAATTTGCAAAAGTTTTGTAAAATTCATGTCAGTAGCGCAGTAATTTTCTTGCAAACTCAATGAAATTCGCAATCAGTTAATACTTTGGAAAGAACTGATTGAATTTTGCAGAACTATGCGACTTAATTTGTATTTTCTCTAAGATTAGCGAATGTGTACGACAGCAATTAATCTGATAGTTTAATTAAAAATTTCCGTCATTTCGGTTTAAATTTAACAAAAAAAGTCAGTTGTGGAGTTATCTGAACTCATTGCGCTTTACATATTTACTAAACACAGTTGATTTTTCATTCCATATTTGGACACTTATTCTTGATCTTAGCAAATTGCCATAACCACTTCCCTTGTCGGGAAATGCCAACTCATCACAGTCCACTGCCTCTTTGTCTGTGCTGTCTTTTTACACAGTGCTAATTTTTTTCCACTCACTTCGTATGTAATGCTTAGTAACAGATGTATGATTGCGTATTTGAAATTAATACGAGTGGAAGTAACGTAAAATATGATACGACAGTATGATTAAACAAGTCAAGTGTGCATGTCATTTGTGTGGATGAAAAACGAGACTCTGCAGAAATGATCTGCCAACATTAGTTTATCTCATGCCAGTTCTGTTTGTGTTGTTATTCGGTAACTAAGTCCTTCCTGCTTATGTATTAGTCGGAGTGTATCATGAAAAAATGTGCACATTAAGTGAAATTATACTTACTTACGTAGTTTGCTGGAAATAAGATGAAATCGAAGGGAGAACGGAAAACAATAAAAGTAAGCATGCATTCTCTGACGGAATCAATTTGCTGTTAACATGAATTGCATAAAAAATTTGTTGAAAATGCTGACTGCCGTCAACGAATATGCTATGCTGCTCAAACTTCCGTCTTTAATCAAGTATTGTCAAGTATCTTGGATTCAAGCAGAAAGTTTTGCTTAGTATTTGTTACTTGCTAGAAGTAGAAGTATTTAAGGTATTTAACATTTCGATTGTTTGACTTGTGTGAGAAAATAACTAATGGATTGAATTGTGCTCACACTCGAGCAAAAATTAACACTTGATTACTATTTTATTCACAGTTATGTCAGCAAGATTAAGGTCAAAAGTTGTAAGGTTAAAGCGATGGGCATCTCTTTTAATTTTTTGATCACATCAGTTTATGGTTTGTTTTTGACTAATTCTGTGTTTTATCAGATTATATGTTTTACTCGAATCTTATTTCTCTCTTGCTGTCTTATGGGCAGTACTGCTCGTGAGTGCACTATCCAGCTGAAGTTTGTAACTGACTTCTACGTAGTTAGTGAGTAAGTTGGTTGGTTAGTGAGTTTGTTACTCACTGATTTTATTTAGTGACTGAGAGAAATCGACTGGTAACTGAGAAGTTGAGTGACGAAGTCAGAACAGTGCCGCACATTTAATGTTGCTTGAATGGTTGGACAAATTGTAGCACATTTCTTCGTTCACTTTTCTCAGCATTTTTGCAGTTCACAATGCATTTCAGCACTGTGTGTGAGTTATGTTGTGTGCGTGTGTGTGTGTGTGTGTGTGAGTACGTATGTGAGCTACAATCGATTCCAATGTGCATTTTTTGATTATCAAAATTTAGTGCAATTTCAGCAAAAAAGTCCAGAGAGGATGCAGTCAATCACACGTCTATTCATTGTGCTTAGATAAGAATTGCTTATAACTTTGACTCATTTAGTGCTTTACTTTGTCATATTTTTGTTACAAACTTGGAAATAAATCCAAATTGTATGCAAATTTTGGATTGCTGCGATCTTTTTGGAATATGAAAATCTGATATTGCTGACGAAGTTGCAAAGTCCTTCGGTAATTACGTTTTACATGCAAGTTTGTTATCAGTTTTTTTACCATGCCAGTGCACGGGGAACGTACAGAAATAATTGCTCTCTTCTTACTTTGTCTCTAGTCAGTTACTAGTTTCGAAAGAAGGAAAAAATAAGTAAATGCATATTGAACGTGAACAGACAAGAATTTACGTATAATGTTGCAGATAATATATAATACTTTTTGGTATATAATATTTTGTTAACGGTTAAATAGGATGATTTACTGCTTGGTGAGTACTATTACGTATATTCCCATAAGATAATGTTGCTAACCATCATTAACTGCATGTTTTACTGATGGATTGAGCAAAATAGGTTGTTATCTATAATTTTTATAAGATGTTGCTTCAAATTAGACACAACATTGTATAAAGTTATTCCTCTTTATCTCGTTTTATTTGATTCGTTGCTCTCAAGGAGCGAATGTAAGTTTAAATGTGTGTTGTTTCACTGCGTCGCAAATATGCAAAACTAAATCAGAGAAAGTATTTTTCAGCAATATTTCCAGGTCTTCTGCATCATTAGACTTATCAGTGCTGCAAAATGGCTGAAGATAGCGATGAGGAGTGCGTGGCAGTAAGTTTGCTTGACAATTGCTTATTTACTGTGATCGAAAAATCTGACCAAAGGAAAGAACGAAATAGTCGCGAAAGAAATTTTATGAAATGAGTACATTTGGCAAGCGTGCAAAATTTATTCGCTCATAAATCGGAATCAATTTGGCAAACTGTGATTTGGTCTGATGTAATTCTGATCTAAAAATTCTTAGATCGAATTAACTGATGATTATGAATCGTGAATGCAAGTATTTGTGACTTTGGGCTGAACATGATCTCAAATTGGATTTTAGATCAAACTCCAAGATGAAGAATTCACTGGTTTGATTAGCAATATCGGTGGCAGTAGTTTGGTCAGCAACGTTGCCAGCGGTATTATTCGTGACAGAATTGGTGGGACTGCTGGTGACCTCTTCCAGGGATTAATGGGGCAGTTTGGTGCAGGTTAGCTTTACCTTTTTGATATCTATGATAATATAGTAAAACTGTTATAAATGATTTACACAATAGATTATAGTTACATTATCTACTACAAAAAATTATTCCATCTTATTGAAAGTGATATTAATGGAAGAGAGACTTCCAGTTTATTGTAAATTGTAAAATTCATTCGTGTATTTTAGGCGAATATAATCCTAATGACGACAGTTATAATCTTTGCAGAAAGTCAGGGTCAAGGAAATGGCAGTTATGGGGGAGGAGGTTATAATGAAAGAGGTGGATATGGTTATAATCGAGGAAGTGCGTATGGTGGCGAGGGTTACAATCAGAGAGGTGGATACGGTGGCTACGATAGTAGAGGATATGATAATGAAGAGAGATATAAACGCGAAGAGTATAATAATGATACTGGTAGTGGAATCGGTCTCGTTGGAAATCTTATCGGTATCAGTTTTGATATTTTTGGGTCTTTTTTCTGAGTACCTGACATTCATGCATGCTTTGAAGGTTAGAATTTAATTTTATTGTTTGCTCCATATTTATTTGTTTCAGACTCATTAATGAAATTGAAATTGCTTAAGCAGTAATAGTTTGAGTACATATGGATTTTAGGTGGAATACTAAGCGGTGGAAAGACTAGCAACATTGGTAGCGGTGGTTACAATGATAATTACAGTAATCAACCAAATAAATTTGGTAAACATGTTTATTCAAATTATTGTTTTCATATGTGCACATTCAAATTGTCTGATTTTAGAAGGATCATTTCTTAATTTTGTCCAATCCATCAACTTTTAATTCTGGGAAGAATCTGCTTTATCATAATTGAACAGTCATTAATTCGTTTTTTTCAATCATAAATCGGAACAAATTGGCAGCACCATTTTTTTTGAAGGCAGCTAGAATAATGATGAGTACACCTCCGGGTAAAGGTAGTGGAATTATCGTTTATGACAGCGAATTCATTATAATTTCAACTTTCGTAGATTCTCCTTCTTGTCCAATTATGACTTCAGTCATAATCGCCATTTTCTTATGTATTTAAAGAGGGTATTGCCACGAACTGCTTGCCCGCTAATCTTATTGGTTCACTGTACATTTTCTTCTTAAATCTCATTGCAGCTTTTTGAAAGTGAAAAGGCTTGGGAGTAACGTGATTAATCGTTTTGATTAATCTAAATTCGAAAAAGAATAAATAATTTGTAACAGATCATTTAACTGCACGTAAAGACTTGAGAAGGAAATTAGATTAATCTCTAAAAAATAATTTTCGATATTTTCAATTCATGAATTGATGACAAAATCATAGTAAGCATGAAGAAACAAGCTCATAAAATGCGAGGATGATGTACAGTTGTGTGGTTTATTGTGTATTGAGACGGAATTTTCAGCAGCAGAATTCCAGCAGAAGCAATAAGATAAAATTATGATCAAGCTATAATTACATGTTTATAGCTAGTTACGTAGATAATTCTATGGTAGTTAATGACTACTTTGTAAAATTGAGTAGTCACTCCAAATCTTGCAGCACTTCTTTAATAAGTGAATCCATATTTCTTCGTTTGATCAAAGCATAGAATCGAAATTTAATGAATTATCAATTTTATCCTTTTTTATTGTCATCTGGTTCTTACCGTAGTCCACAAACAAATGTTTAATGCATGCAAACGCTGATTTATTGCTGTCAAGCAGATGAGACCACCGATCACTCACTGCTTCCCATGTGCATAGAAAATATGTAATTTTTCAAATTTATTGAGCAAGTTCTCGTAACAGATATCGATTGCATACTTGTGGTGTCTTAGTCTTTTACTGATTGAAAGAACAATTCTGTTCCTTGAGAGTAAAATAAATGACAATTAAATGCAGAATGAAAATAGACTTTGTAATTTCGTTCTTTCCCTCTGAACTACCCTTAGTGATTTTCGCTGTAGTATATCTGTCGTTCTCTCTTACTAAAAAACGATTGATTATTTTAAAGTCGATAGATAAGGTAGGTGGCTTACAGGTCAGTAATGAATCAGATATACTCAGCGACTCGCAGTGTTCGTGTTTGTGTGCATATAGCTGCTCCGAGTCTTTTGTTCTGCTATTTGCTGTAGTAGTAGGAGGCATTGGTGAACTAATGAGTAAATTCTCGTATTAAGTATCAATCGATAAACGAGTGAAGTTCGTTGTATTTGATTCATTTTTGGGAGAGTTTTTTACTTGTGATCGATTGCTTATTCATCGAAGAAGGGTATGGCATTTATTCTCAGTGCAGCACTTCATCTTTCAACCTCTCCTTTCCTTACACATGTTTTATTCCTATTTTTTATTTTTCGCCTTGCGTAAAGTTACGTAAAGTTAGACATACATATGAATATAATTCATAATTATCATTAATTCATCCATCATTATGCATGGCTGTGATATGAAGCTGGTAATAGTCTGAATTTATTTCACGTTACATCCCTTAAATATGAATAAATAAAAAACTATTATCATACATATATGAAAGTAGTTTATATATTGGTAAGTAAATTATGCTTAGAAGATCCGTCAATAACTTCTGAAAATGACACTGAGGTAGAAATTGAGGAGGGAATGGCGGTAAATAAATTATCATCGTTGTTGGCTACTCGCTTTTTCCCTTGCAATCCATTGATCTGTTAGAATTATTTATTCCTTTTCGAGTTTAATTTTACCTCTAAAAAAGACAAAACGTTTATTTATTTGCTTTGCTATTAAGCTTTTTTATACTTTAAGTTTGTTATGCTAAATTATTTGTGTCAGTTACAGGATAACTTTAGCACGCATTATTAATTTTGCCTTCAAAGACTTCTATTTATTTTAGAATATTTAATGAAATGATTATTATTAAAGTAGTAATTGAAATTGTGGCAGAACTGTAAGATCTCATTTACGAGTTACATTTTCTCAGAATTTGTTATGAGCTTTTCTTGTGTGAGTCACAGAGAAAGGCAAGTCTGAGCGACAATTATGATAAGCATTGAAACGGCCAATTTGTTGTTCCAAGTTATTGCCCAAACTAGGCGGGAGAATGGTAGTTGTCAGGTATTTTTTCAGTCATCACTCGCTGTTTAGGATTATATGCAAAATGTCCAAATATCAGTTGGTAATATTCGTGCAGAACATGTATAC
>UYYF01004432.1:0-33704 GCA_900618365.1 Thelazia callipaeda
ATATATATATATATATATATAATAATAATTATATATATATAATATAATGAAGTATAATGTAAGAAAAAGTGATGCTATGCGAAATTTTAGATGTCTCATTATTTTTTCCTTTTATAAACAATCAAATAGAGTGAATATTGAAAAGACTACTGCTATTTATTTAATTAATAGTAATTTGAAGATTGGTGAGTGAGCTAAGAGTACAAAATGCATGATGTTGAGAAATTGTTACAACAGCCACTTCTTCACAATTAATCATCAGTTTAAATTTTGAAGGAAAACAGCTACTGATCTGCAATGAAACAGGCAATTTATTGTATATTCTCAAATTGAAATCATCGTCAATCAACTTATTAATAAAATTAGAATATCAACTTATTAATAAAATTAGATTAGATATATCTGACAACTTTTTACCACCAAATTTGATAAACTCGATGACTACTGAAAAATTCATTACCTAATTTCTATATGGTCGATTTCAATTTCGATGCTTAACAGAAAATTTTTCCGCTTTCATAAAATTTTCTGCTTGTGGATGGAAACAACAATTTCCTATACCAACTTATAAATGACTGTGATAGCTGCTGTCTAAAAATCTAGCTGATCAGTTGGTAAAAGCCAATCAATTTTTATAAAACATTCTATTCTCATTTAACACAATATATAATGCTAACAAAATAATATAATAGATTTTGCATACATTTCGCTCAGGTTACTAGCAGATAATTAGTCATTTCAAAAAATACTTCAAAGTTTCACAGAAAATATTATTTTTTGACACCTAACTTTCAAACTTAAAAATATTTGTCTTCTGACATCTTTTCTTGTCCAATATTTTTAATGTGAATAGCAATTTTCGTTTTCATAATTAAGAAGAGCAACTTATATCATTACTGACCATTTCAAGCAAACTAGTTTGGAAACAACAGATAACCACAGAATTTATGAATGAATCTACACAAACAGAATATTTCCATCCCTCATTAAATTATTTGTATTGTAGGGTCCAGATAGAAATATCTTCACAACGTAATATTAAATTTTTCTACTGACTAACTCCACCTACTTGCCTAATCATTGCTGTTTCGCTTCTAACGAACGGCTCCAAACCATTGTTACGGTTTTCACGGAAAAGCACATTAATAGCAACATATGTTATGCCTTCCGCCTCATTGTATTTTGCTATATTCAAAAAAATTTAAAAAAAAAATGATTTGTTTTTCAATTAATTGTAAAACATGCATATCAAATAATTGCGCCATTACCTTTACTATTTTTTTTCATATCAAAAGAAAAAGATAAATGACTGATTCTTACTACAGTAGTAAAAAATTTACTGGAAATTTTAAAATGGAAGATAAAAGTTGCAAGCAGAATGAAGAATGAACAATACAAGTTCACTCATTAGTTAGTAACAAATGATAAGAACGAAGAATAATCATGTGCAATCCAGTAGAAGTATACCAGAGCATCACTTATAAGCATGAATAGTGCCACTGAAACATAAACATACAATTAATAAGAGAACGAAAGTGCTTTTGATCACAGTCAGTTGTTTGGCATAACAATAATTCTAGAAGCAACTAACTTATCGTGATCACTGAATTCAAATGATTTTTCGAGATCACCAAATTCATTTTAAAAGATTTGCTCTCATTTAATAGCTATAAAAATTATTCACTTATTACTATCAAAATGCAACTGGAACTGAAGATGTAAAACATGCATATATGCCAGTATGGAACAATTTTTAGATAAATGGAATGGTCCCAGAAGATGTCGAATCCATACAATTCTCTAAACTTAACAGAATGAACAAAGTACCGATATCCATGAAAGGTGAGTACTACAACAGATATATGACATAAAATTAGGGAAAATATTGCTCAAGTAAAACATAAACACACATATTTGCATCCATTTTCTCGAATATTTTCTACAAAAACAGTTTTAAAATGCCTGCATATTTCTCTGAATAAGCAGCAGCTGCAATAATGAAGCTTATGATAAAAATTATTACTAATAACACTTCGTAGCAAAAAAATAACGAAATCAAAGGTGGAAGTGTTTCTGTTCAGCTGATGAAAAAACTACAGGCACATTCAGAAAGAATGAAACAAGCTAAGACGAATTCTTGTTTTGAGTTCCCTTGAAAAAGAGTACAATAAGCTTAAAGAAAACAGCACACAATAATCCAACAAGCATAAAATTATTTCTTGCTACAAAAATCCACTTTTTACAACTGGAATAATACAACCCAAAAAATTCCAATTTGCAAGAAACACTCAGAAAATAAAATTCTGAAAATTTTAATTTCACGAGTACATCAGAAAATGTCATAAATAAGCAGAGTCACAAAGTATTATAAGATACCACATTCCCATCTACAGTGCATCCAACGACTGCACTTTTGATAATCAAATACTTTTACAAAACGTTTTCATATCCATGTAAATTCACTTTATTTCTTGGTATAAATCTGGAACTTAATAATAAAACTTTTTTGCGCACATATTTTGGCTGAGATGTAACGTCCACATCAATGTTTGAGATGACTGATAGTGTTTTTACAAATACATTTCCAAAGTAACGTTTAATTTTATACATCACAATCATTCAACATACAAGCTTTTGGATTTTAATGGTTAATTACTATTTACTTCAATTTCTTCAACAACCATAGACATTATAACTACAGTTTTTCTTCAACTTCATAAACTGCTATTCTTAAATTCATAGAGATTTTAATTATATTAGCCACAACAAGAAATGACATTTCTATGATACCCTTACCCTTTTGTTTGTTAGATACACACTACCAATTCGTGTAAAATACTAAAAAGTTTGAGAATTCAAGAAGTAATTTAATTATTAAAAAGATCTATCATGTAATCATTCGTAATTATATAGAGAACATAAATAGCTTATCCAGTAACTAGCAATTTATACCCAACAAAACATTACTTTATTTTAAGAATCTTAGCACCCAACTACATATTATACCAAACTCTTCTCCCATCGGCAAGCACCCTTTATGACTTTATCGACACTAATGCCACCTCTGGTAATGATATCAAATTCAAAAAAACAGAAATGGATGATGTCCACTGAAACTGCTCCTGAAATAAAATTGCCTGTCACTTAACGATGGTAAAATGATTATTTCATAGTAAAATTTAACAACCGAAATGCAAACAAGATTCAGTAAAATTTTCAATTTTATTACCAATCTCTTTTCTACAATACTTTTTCACAGTCACCACAGGATTAGTTTTGAAAACATGATAAACAACTTCAAAAACCACGCATGAGAAATAATTTGAAACTAAATACGTAAGAAGAAAGCAACAATTTAAAAATTATATATCTTAACCTATTGTTTGCATGAACTGCTATTATCCGAGAAAGTCGAAAAATCGAATACTAATCTGACACCTTCTTCTAGTAACGATATATTCCATTCAACACGTCCCAAATTTTCTGCAGTTCGACGGAAAGTTGCCGAAATACTCTAAAAGCTAACTTTTAATTTCCTGAAAAAGTAGGTAAAAAAGGATAATTTTTTGAAGCGGATCAAATCTATTGAAATTATTACATATTCGATTTTTGAATTTTCATATTATGTGAAGTAGAAGATAACTATATTACGAAGAAAAAAAAGCCAAAAATCCAAAAAAACAATGAAAAAAAGAAAAAGACAATGTTACTGCTGAGAAGAATATCAACTACTCCCTAAGAAAAATGAAAACTCTTCAGAAGTAAAACTTTAACCCACATGGAGAATATGATAGAGGTCCATAAAAGAATAAATAATGAAGTAAAATAAAACTCAGAAGAGAACAGGAATTCTAAAAACTCATAAAAATGGTATTTCTTTGGTAAAATTTTTCCAAAAGAAAATTTTAAGAATATTTAGCTGATTTAGCTGATCAGTTAGAAAAAAGTGAAAATTTTTAGTGAAGTAGAAAAACTTATAACATGATCAAAAATTTCAGTAAGTATCGAGACACCAATCTGCTTTAAACTGGATGAAAAGTAAATAATGAGAACCATTCTTTCGTTTAATGAAATATTTTTCAGGCTTCTGGAAAAAAAGATATGAGACATGGAATATGCTCTAAGTATTCAAGAATACAAAAACAAATACGCACATGGCTAAATTACATTGGAATTAAGTGTTCCAATCGCTGATGAGAATTGAAATAGATGAAAAAGACACGTCTGCTTTTTACTAATCCAATCACAGTACTACTCAAGCTCAAATAAACAAAAAAAATCGACTTATCGCTCATGACCAGCACATCTATACATATAAAGTCGAAAAAAATTAGGACTTGGTTTGGCATGTGATGTTCCGCATAAAACATTCATGAGCAACAGACCATAAATAGATTGCGGAAGGAATAATCAAAAAATACCTGTAAACCATGTTGTGTACTGGTCATATTCTGCTTTAAATTTTTCAGATATTTGCGTGGTGTGAGCATTTGTCGGTTAGCAAATTCTATTGTATTACAGCCCAGCAAACGCCAACGTTCTTGCAACTTTTCATCAACATGTGAACACCACAAATTTTGCTGAGCTTCAGTAAAAATGCAACTTCTAGAAATAGAATTGTCGATAGCTTTGAAACCAATGCCTTGGAATCTAACAGCCCTAATGCAATATTACTAAGTAATTTTCCAAAAACGTTATGTTGAAATTGGTAATAAAGCCACCAACAATGGTATACCACCAAAATTCGTGATTTATCTGGAATGATACACAATTTATAATAAAAATACGATCTTAATTTACCATCAACAAATAAAACCAAACTTTGTGTAATCATGATCACTTTGCTCACCATAAACCATTTGACTAAAAATTTTATCTTTCATGCCCATACTATCCTCTTCATCATCATCAGTTTCTGGTGCTTCACCTGGTACTGTGGTACCCATTGTTACTGACAACTAAAAAGGAACACTCATCAGTTTATGGTGTTTCACATAGTATAAAGACAAGGAATATGGTGCATGTATTCAAAAATACAAGGACAAATATACACATGTCTTAATCACACTGGAAACAAGAGTTCGCAATCACTATTAAGGATTGAATTGGACGAAAAGTACACGTTTGCTCTTAATAGATACTGATTCTACTACAGCACTATTTAATCCCAAACACTCAAGGATTCTAGAACGCCATGCCCATTAGATTCAATGTACATCTCACAATGATTGTATGAGCTTGATATCATTTCACCAGTTCATTCGGACTTGTACTCTCATAACACATGCACCACACATCGAATTTTGCATCAAAAAAGTATTCATTCATTCCACTAGAAATACACGCAAATCTTGTTGGATTTCAAGTGCTCTTGAGATCATTTGCATTGATCAATGTATTACTGAATGAAGCCTTATTATCCCACACTCACAATGTGTTGAATGCCACGTAACAAATCATATTTAATCAAAAATAAACGCCATTTTCGGCCACCAAATATTATGCAGTACTTTATTCACACTATATCACATACGACAGATGTAAAGACTCGCCACACACAAATATAATACGACCACATGATTATTTAAAAAACCCATCTTTTCTTAATAGAACTCGTTCACATATGAAGTGCACTATTATCGGGAACTCATAATAAATTCTCTGAAAAAACAAAGCAATAGGGAAATAGAAGGACCTCATCTTATTTGACGCTCCTTTCATGTTACTTTCTTAATATAGAGATATCAATACTTTTGAAAATTTATCAATATTCCCTCACATTCGTATATAGCTGCAAACAGTAGATGAAAATCAAAACAATTATCAGTCTGATCAAAAAGTTTTACATACAAATAAAACACTGAAAAATGATACTACAGAAGACACAGTATCAAAATTAAATAATTAAAAGAACAACAGACCATTTTCCACAGTAATACTTCTAATTCCCAAAAATTCTCCCAGGTCCATTCGATTTTAAACTACACCATTATCTTCACATCCAAGTAATGCATGTTTAAAACTACTACTTCGGTTATAAACAAATACCACCTACAATCTATCAACATCACTAAATAAATAAGTCAATAGATTCTAGATGAGGATTTGAAATACACGTCTTCCACTAAATTCTATTTCACCCACTCGTACTATCATACGATTGTTACAGGATGTCTTTCTTCGATAGCTGGAAATTACATTTTCCGATCCTAAAATTGTCCCCGAGCACATTTTCCGACAGAAAATGGGATGAAAATTATATATTTCCTAAGAATTATTACCTCAACAACCACGAGTTTGAATAAGACTAACAGAGACAAAAAACCAAATAAAAATATCTGACCCGAAATGAAAGGAAAATATCGACTGAGTTGGTCTTCTATCATTCGTACTACAAATATGCATGTAAAAGTAATTTTGTTAAAGCGAAGCACTTAATACGATCAACTAAAACCGAGCGAGTCGTTTGGAAACAAACTGAAGCGTTGGAAAGAACGATGATTTCAAGAACACATACGAAAAGTTTTATGGAACCGTTCTTTATAGCAGATCAACATATATTTGACAAATACTTGATAAATCAATAACAATTCGAAAACAAAGAAACAGCAATAGTGCAACCTGATCTTGGACACCAATTTTGTATCAGTAATAAATCACTTGTCTTGCTTCTATTTACAATACGCACAAACGGGTAGGAAGAAACTGATCACAAAAAATTTCTCTTCGAACTATGCAGTGGTTGATTCCAAAATAAATTTCAAGTTAAATGACTGCTTATTTCAGGGGTACAAACAAGACAAGAAAAGATCAAAAAGCAAAAGGCTTTCACGCAGAGCCATTATTAAATACTGGTAATGACAACAACAGCAATAATGCATCAGTTATTACAGAAAAGAAAAACAAGTTTTATCGTTCGTATGCTGCCATGCCAGCTAAAACAGCAACAGCAATGCTTTCTTTTTCTGACAAATCTTTGCGTTCTTCCATTAATGAATCGATCATCATGTCTTCATCAAACAGGAACTGACGCCGTTGTTTCCCTTCACTACTACTGCAACATGATGAACCAGAAGGAGACGAAGGGAGTTGCGTTTCCACAACACGTGGCCTCAAACTAATCTCACGAAACTTTGACTGTGAGACTGCCGACACTTTCAAGCCTGCTAACGGGGATGGTGAAGAAGCTGCCTCAGAGGCTTGTTTGCTTACTGAAATTTGAGGTGGGACGGATGGCGGCGGTGACAACCATTGTGGCTGAGTGACTAGTGATGCCGACGCGGCATTTGCCGTTTTCAATTGCTGATGCATGTTAGCAGCTGCTTGCTGCGCTACTGCTAATTGCTGAGCTAATGCGATCTGTAACGTTGGTGGCGTTCATGCTGTCATTCTTGAAAACTGTACTGACATAGAATCAAAAGACATGATGTCTATGAGAAAAAATGTACGCACCTGGGTCTGGGTTTGCAGTTGTCGTAAATAAGGTAACATTGCAGTAAAAGATTGAGCATTGCTCAGCCAAGGAAATGCTGACAAAGTATTTTGTGTCGACTGCAATCCTAATGCAGCAGCTAGGAGAAAAGGGCTTGCAGTCTGTACAGCGGCAGCAGCAGCTACAGCTGCAGAGAAATTACCCATAGTAGCCACAGCACTCAAGGAAGAAGAGGCGTAAGCAAGAGGGTTTAGAAGTTGCTTATTATCAATAGTTAGAGGTATTCTATGCCGTTGCTGATCAACAGGCGAAAGTGAAGCAACTGACTGGTTCATGTCGGGGACCTGAATAAATGACATCAGGCATGTATTATAGTGTTTCTAACTAAAATATATTTTACAAGTACACGAAGAACAGAAATTACAGTACAATCTGTTCATACGTATGATTCTATATTCTCATCAGCAGAAATATTTTTTTCAAAATTTATTTCAACCTTATCTAGTTTGTTACTAATTTTTTTCTGTTAACTTTTTAACTAGGAGTATCAAATCTTCAACAGCAATAAAGAGCCAAAATAGAGATAAAAACTTCATTAACCATATACCACAAACATGAATAACACCACATTTGACACCACCACCACTGTATTTGGTGAGTAAACGCTATGTATCATTTAAACCAAAAATCGCAAATAAATATTGCCTGCTGATAAGTAGAGCTAGATAACTGTGCTCTCGAGGGATCATTTCTGCACAATTCATCTTTTAATGTCTCAATATCTGGTTTACACAAATCTGAGCGTGTCTCATGTACTACCATTTTAGGCTTCTTTATTTGCTCGCTTTGGCACAAATCTAAACAAAAAAATAATTGCACTAAATAACGAAATAAATATAATTAAAGAATAAATACAATGTAGTAAAATTGGCCAAGTAATGAATCCCAACTTCCCTACAAAATTAATGAATGACAGACGGTAGAACAATGGTTAGCGCTAGACCATGTTTATTATGCAAAGGCAATCATGTGTATGAATGAATACGAATAAAGGTCATTTCTAACATATATTACTATGTTACATAATATATGTGCTATGAACAAAGCCAAATTTGAATTCTAACACAGAGAGAGTGAATGGAAAAACAACCATAATTACAGCAGAAAAAAGAACGAACAGAATTGACTGAAATTTGAAATGGGAAAGGATGACTTGATAATTTTACATATACGATGAAACCGACAGCTGCTTGCTCCTAAATGTGATCTTTAATCTTGATAGCATATACACCAGCGAGATGTATTAGAATGAATTGCGCAAATGGAAAGCAAGAGTAAGGAGTAAGCTTTCAACCAGTAGAACCACCTGCTTGAACTATAAACGATCAATTATCTCAATGAATAAAATAATTCTGGAAAAAGGTGCGGACACAATTTTGGCAAGTGAAGCAGTAATTCATGTGGGAAGCACATATTATTCTTAAAAATTGAATATATGAAAGTGGTTAGAGCGGCAAGAGTTGAGTTTAGCTGCCCAATTTCACATGCTTTTTTTCTACTTTTTGCACTTTAAGAAAAAAAACCAATTATTTTAGAGAACCAACGCTCATGGATCAGCCTCAAATGTATATTTTTACTTACAATATGCAACATCTGATGCACAAATACTGAATTATCACTCTATAACAAAACTAGCAAACAAGTTCAAATTCCAATTTCATAATTCTCATGCTACACTACTTCTATTAACTTTCAGCATTCAAGAATCCTTCACACATCGTCTTCCATGCACTCTTGAAAAACTGGAGGTAATAATGCATCTTACCTCAAATTCAATAACTAGTTTCATATGTATGATTTTTTCTTCTCGTTATTTACTCCATTTCATTACGATGACGGATGAATCACATGTAACTAAAGCTCGTTCAACATCGGTGTTTTCACGCATAAGCATGGATGTCAATCAACCCAATAAAACTTTTTCTACTACAAAAACTATGCTGATTCAAGTTATTCAGTGTATGCAGGTGTTGATTAAGGTGATAAACAAAGAGAATGTAGGATATGATTTCGCATGGTTGGCAACATAATGATACCTGATAAAATTTCCTCTTTGCTTGTTATACTGATGAGTCGAACAACTTGCAAACGACATGCAATCGAAGATAATATGCTGTTATGAGCACCAAAGAGAAATAAATATGGATATTTCTTATTCAAATCAGATTTATAACAATGGAGCAAACAAAAACAGTAAAAAAAAGTGTCAAACAATACTTCTACAAAATCAAACTAAATAATTTAGGCGCAGACAACAGATAATAATGCAAAAAATCAGTCAAGATAAAACAGTACAAATATTAATAGAGTAAAACAGACGAATTCTTCGAGGTTATAAGAGTAACTGACATAATGCCGAATAGCTCTATATAAGTGAACGTCAACACAACAATGAACCAGCACTGCTGCAATTATTGGAGAGTTAGAAAAAGAGAGTAAAGATCGCCAAGGCCATCAAAGTTTCCTTATATTCTTAAAAGAGTTGCCGTCATCCAGAAGACGCAATTTAATATGCCCAATATATTGTAGGAAATCACCCAAAAATGCAATGATATACAAAAGAAAAAGATTATATTTTTAAATGAAAAAATGAAACGAAATTTCAGAGCAGAGTTCACTTGTCATCTGTCATCTCCTTCGTCGACTAAATGATAGGTATTTGCAAACGAAAAGAAATTCAGCACACAATAAACCCACCCATACATAAAATGCATCAATAGCAGCTCGTATCCTTTACATTCATCATATTCATAGCTCAAATCTCATTAGCCTATTGAGTTCACCTATTTTTCTAGCGTTCAACAAGTGACTACAGTCATTAACGCTTCATAAGTTCAATCTTTGACTCAACGAATGCACGCTTTATGTCCAGTCGCTTAGAACTTGAACTAAACTTCAGCGATGAAATACGAACAGCAGCAGCAACTGCACTACGGGTACGAGGATTGTATCAAATCCAACTTCTAAAAACAATTTCAAAAGTAAATTAATGATCCATCATTATTGAGACTTTGAAAATGCCAAGTATGGAAGAGAAGAGCATATATGATGAGCACTACCCATTTCCTATCAAACATTTACTACTCCGTCATAAGTCATCACTGTCAACTTTGAAGGCAAATATGCTGCTACTGCTTCTTGCTCCTGCCAGGAAAATTAACGACACTTTAACAGTAAATAGTGAAGGAATAATTGGAGCCTTTATACAGTACTGGTCAAAAACTTGCAAGCACTGATCTTTTTCCTCACCACCATGCAAAATAATTAAATGGTACAGGTTGACGCGTGAGCAACAGCACACGTCTGAGATTAAGAGAAAAACAACTGAACCACTCTGAAATGGTATCAAGCTCTCATAACTGAAAACTGCTCACTTATAGCATGCTCGAAAAATTCTAACCTCATTTGTGCGCCAAAGCAGCACAGGACAAAGGTTAATGTTAAATTTGTGCCATTCTTTAGTATTATCGATCCTATCCCTCACTCTCTTCCCTCTCCACACGCATCATAACTCAGAGCATGATAACTCAGAGGTGGGTGAAAAACTGGAACAAGCAGGTGTTTCATGCATGGCAGAGAATGCAAAAAAGGGAAATGTAAAACGGCATATAATTCATTACCTCAAAAACTACTTCAAAATATCCTGAATTAAATGAAAAATTTCAAGTACGAGCATAATATTATTTTTTTAACTGCCTCCCTCTAACTCCCAGCAATCTAAGTTGTTTAACAATGAAAGAAACCATCAATAATGCACATCTTACTAAATGAATAAAAACTGCTGACACAGTAAGGGTCAGTCATTCCCTCTGAATGTTAAGAATCTAGAAGTGCCAACAAATTTAGGAAATAAGAAACGAAACAGCTGTCGTGCATGTGTGTTTGTTGCATTCACGACTTAACACATGATCAAACAGCCTTTTTGAGCAAGGAATAGTCAACTACGCTTATAACTTTTATGCCAACTTAAAATCTACCAAAAAATATTAAATACTACTGATCACATAATGACAGTTCAAATGATACTCTGCAAACAAAATTCAATTGCACTATTTTTATTAAGAGCGGTTAGTCTCAAAAAAACTGCTCGCAAACCTCGATCTCTTTCAAAAAACTGTTCACACTAATTATATTTGCACAGTAATCTTTCCTAGATGGTCACGTTAATTTACAAATAAGTAAAAAAAGTCAAAACTAAAAACAATGACACAAGCTCAACTATTTAATAAGAACAAACTATTCGAAGGTAAGTAGAAAGCAATTTCTAATTAAGTTTTCAAATTCAATTATCCAACAGTTTCGAAATACGAGACGTACAAGAAAATCTTCTAACAACAGATTTTCAAGTCACAACCTTTGAGGGAGTATTTATATAGACATATGACCTCAGAGGTTAGTAACTGCCTTATATGTAATCAATCAATATCACACGGAGGTTATTCTTCTTATACATTATATATAGCTCATCCGATTTATCAAGCGAATCATGTGAATGTGTTGTCGAAATGTCTCGCGAGAATCGGTAAGGCGGAAAAGATTTACCTTCATCAATTATATATATAGAACTGGGATAGAAAATATGAGACGAACTTATAAAGGAAAACAAAATATTGGAGATGCATAACAGAAGAGAAACACGAGAGACATAGAGCACCAATGACAGAAAGTCAGAGAGAAGTTGCGTGATCTAAGAAACAAATGTAAAGAGACGAGATTCCTGAATTCTGTTCAAACTTAAAAATATATGTAAAGTGGCTGGCTAGTACAACTAGTAAGTCCATATAGTACATTTAATTTAGATCTCATAGACTAAAATAAAATTCTTTTCACACATGCTAATATCACATCTTCGTTTAAAATTAAGAGAAATATTACCGGTAATCATATCAACACTATTGCATCTAACCTCGATCTGACGTCTTAAGACATAGTAAATTATCAAGTCAATTCTAATGTAAAGCAATATGATGAAAATAACATACCGAACAGACGATCGTATACCAATAAGAATCATAACAGTGTGTACTCACTACAACAATACTTCATACATCCAAAAGCGATAACATTCATACGGAGCTCAACTTTCAAGAATCTAAATACTTTGCTAAGTTCCATCAATAATTTTGAAATTGCTCACGATAGCTCATTTTCTACCCTCAAGAAAACATTTATTTTGAAAGAATATAAAGATGAATGCAGATCCGCATGCATGCAGATTCCTACATCTCATTTATTTAAGATGAATCTGCTCGACATTTGTTAAAAACAGTGGAAAAGAGAAAAACTTTTTGATTAACAAGTTATTGCAGGAATTTTTCCCAGTGTCACTAATGCAAATTATAGTGAAAGTACATAAATGTAAAACATGACTAATATGCGTTAAACTGGAAATTAAACCATTAATAAATTGCCTTTTGGTACAAGTAGTACCAACTACAATTTCATAAGCAGCCACAATAGACAAAAATACACTACTACAAGAGAGAAAACAATTTCAGAGCTGACTACTATATAGACGGCTTTTATTCTCAAAACTAAACCCTTCTCGTGTTGTATTTGGGCAATTAACAAAGGAAAACATTTAGTAGAGTTGGTTAGAACTTCAGAAAACAATACAGAATTGACTGCTTCATATCACTTTATTACAGTGTTGGCTTACTGGAAGTAGTCAGAAAAATGAGTTTAAAAAAGTTGATTTCACTCGATTAAAAAAAACAAGATGAAAGTCTTCTTCATTGGAGGAACATTGAGAATTATGTACTGAACAAAAAATTAGTTAAACTCATGTCTTTAAAGTCAGTTAAACACGAATTTATAAATTCTCAAAAACAGGATACTGGTTGAGTGAAAATACGAGTGACATTAAAGGTCATCAAAGAGAATCAATTTCAAAATAATTGCAAACTGCTTCCACGTATAACTGGAAACGACTAACTGCAAACTGCTTATTTCAGAAATTAATATACTAACCAGATAATAATGATCCTGATGACCAATTCAGTGTTCTTTGTTGTGATTCAGCTAATGGCTTTCCTACTGTACCAGTAGTAATGTCAAATGAAGATGATGCCATGAGTGATCGGAGTGACTCAGACTGTATCTTTCGACGTTTTGTCTGCTTCCGACGTCGATTTGCAAACCAACGATTAACCTAAAATTCTACGTACCAAATACTAATTTCACAATGAAAGCATATCAACCAATTTCTAATGCCACTTCTGACAAAAACTAATTCATCTTGAAACAATAAAAAGCAATATCAATTCTCATCTAATTTTCTTAGAAAGATCAAATAATAGATAAGTGACATGCACTGATCTTCACTAGCAGATATCTCCAAGACAAATTCAGATATATATTTTTTTACCATATTCATAAACCATGGAATGAAGTCTATATAAATTCTGAATACAGGAAAATATATTATTACATCCGAAGAAAGCTCATTAAAGTAAGTTATGAATAAGCTAAGTTAAGATCATAAACCAATTTTATAAATCAAAAACTTGAAAATATTTCGTTGCAAGCTAAATATGTTAATCACGAATGAAACTAAATTATATAGAGTAAGAATTTTGTAACTTTTTTCGGAAAAAAAATTTCGATAAAGCTATAAAAATTTTCACAAGAATCAAAATTCCCTCCCTACACATCAGCCGAATTCAGCAATGTAGAGTATTCCAACAAGCAAAATATATTTTAATTTATCTATGCACCTGAAGCTTCTTTGCAAAGTGCCAAAAAGTAAAATGATAACATATAAACAGATTCATGCAATAACAAAATAAAATACTATTTGTTATTGTTTTTATTCTTTCGTTAAACACTTATGAGAAAGGAAACTTGAGGAAAACATTAAAATTCCATAGACTTATTCAATCTACATTGCATTCAATCTACATTTCTTTTTCTTTTAAGAGAGAAATATATATCTGCATTTATTTATCCAGTTTTATCCTACCCCAATAGCTCCAATACTTTTTTTCTAGACAAATCTAAACGGATATATTATTATGACTAAATAGATTGTTACTGTTGAATGCAATAAAAGCAGATTCGCAGCAAGAGATTTAAATGAACCATGATGAAGAGTTTCAGAAGACGACACGAGGAATGAATAGTCAGCATTAAACTTGACAGTGAAATGAAATCTTTTTCCTTTTCAGTAAGTCAAATTCTAGGCAATTAAATCATCACAAATGTGATAGCTTGTATCCTTTTAGCATTAGCAACATTCAATATTCACATGCATGGCCATGCACGCATTCCTCATGATAGTGAAAACAAACAAATTATAGATGCCTATGCAAGATTCAAGAGCATAACACGTCAATGAACCAATGATCTTTGGTAACACTTAACTTCGGATCTTAGCAACAAGAGATTACAATGAAATTAGCGCATGGCTGATCTTGTCTGTTCAAATTCTTTGTCACAATACAAAAATGCAGTGCACAAATTATAAAGAAAGCGAATATAGCGAGGTAAGAATAGAAAACATCAACTGTAAAGAAAAAGCGAAAGTAACAATCGTTACTGCTATAAGCAATGGCGATGACACATATGAATTATGACATGCAAATAAGATAAAAATAAGACAAAGTAATGGTACAGACGATCCATAGCACTGCTATCCTGCATTACTGAATAGGTGGGGCAGGAGTTGAAAGAGAAGTAGAATAATAAATACTTTTAAAAGAAGTAAATATTTATAAATCCGGAGCAAAAATTGTCAATACAAACTGGAATTGTAAACAAAATATTTCAGTATCCGCAATTTATTGCCACTTGGCACTCCTAACCATTGCAGCGATGCAAAAGAGCAGAATGTCATGTCTTACAAAAAACCTAGATGACACAGGCAGCTCGAGAATTCTAACCTCTCCTATTAAAAAATATAATTCAATAGCTTAAAGCCCTTAGAGTCATTTACACACAAAATTTACATTTCTAAAATGAATAAAATAATCAACCGGTGCTAATTTCATTGTAATTTTTTGTTGTTGAAATCCAAAGTTACCAAAAACCATTGATTCATTGACGTATTATGCTACTCTTAAATCTTTTTTGAGGTACATATGTCCTACCCGTAACAAAACAGTGCAATAAAATAGAACTGAATAAACCGATATATAATAATAGAAGAACCTTTTAGATTGTATTAATAAACCTGATCACATTGACCACATTGTAATAAAATCTATTTGAACAAATTACGACGAATAATAATTAGGTATTGACAAAAAAAAGCCATCCATTACCTGACAAAAAAATATTAAGTGCAAAGTTCATAATTTAAAAACAACCTGAACATATGTCATCGACATGTCCTTTGCCAAGCGTTCTTTTTCTTCCCTGCAAGGGTAAAGATTATCACCATGCATTGCCAACCATGCATCAAGCACTGCTGCCTAAAAAACATTTGTCCATTTCATTTTTTGTTTTTTGGTTTGATAGGAAGGCTAGAGTCCAAATCAGTGTGTACAACAAGCCACATTACATATGACAGATGTGAAAATTTCCTCTAAATTAATGATATTGATAGCAAACTCGCACTATGGATTTATTGACAGCCGTTCACGAAATAGCAGCCAATTAGAAACAAGTGAACTACTGCACTTCATGCTGGAGCAAAACAGCAAAATCTATGCTATTTTAATCAGCAAAGCAGAAATACATCAAATACATGATGACAAAAATGGAACACAATAAATTAACTGGTCACAAACAAGAGTAACAGCTTCTCAATTAAGTACGTGAAATGTAAGCTCTTTTTATCCAACAAATTTTTCCCTAATTCTGTATACTCGAAAATATTGGAGAATACCTCCTGCCATAGTAAGAACATCACAATGTTGCAATAAAACCAAAATTAATCGCTTCAATGAAAATTCGAGAAGCTACTGCTACTTAAAGTAAAACCTAATATTATACATGACAAAAAAAATATTGCATTCATTTTCATTTACAACCAACGAAGCAAGAGAAACTTTAAATACCTTCACCAGTGGGTGCAAGACTAAGACCTTATAAGTGAAAGAAATTTCTTTATACTACATGCCACGAGATGAAACAAGTAAACAAAAAATTTAACTTGTGTTTCTCATTATCGACAAGTTGCAAGCTTGAAAGCAATTTATAGGAGGCATCAATGGAAATTAATGATTTGTAAACAGCAAAAGACATTGACACATGTCTGAAAGCAATTTATTTCGTTTCTTAAACGTGCGAACCTTGACAAGATTCACATGAGTAACTGGCAGAAGAAATTATAACATTTAATTTTAAGCGATGAATTAATTTCTTACTTCAAGAAAGACAGATTACATAATTTACTTTGAAAAAGTACAAATATGTTGTAAGCATAGATTGATTTTAAGGGAGGATAAGAAGTACGAACTAACCTGCTGCCGCTGCTTGGTTTTGTCTGCCAAAACAGAAGATGAAGACGAAGGTAGGATAAGAGTAGCTTCAACTGGTGCTGAAGTAGGCTCTTGAGGAAGCACATAACTCGCGACCATTGCAAATGTAAAAATTCCTCTGCCAGACGTCAGAAATACACGTCAGCTACGCTTTGCTGAAATTGATGACGACAGATGCAGAAACGAGATGGATGTTAACTTTCGATTCATTTTAGCGATAAAATTTTCATCCCAAATAAAGCAGTGAGGTGCAGAAAGCTGACATATAAACTATGGTAAGGCATCATTTAAATATATAATATGAATGAATCGTCATCACTTGGAAGCGACAGACGGCAGATACATGGCTAGATTGGCAACATGGCAAGACAGTGCATTACATATCGAAATCACACCGCGATCAGAGATTAATAACAGAATTTACTGAACTGAAGAGTTAAAGAGTTATTCACAATTTTATTTATATCATGATATCATATGCCATGAAATGACTGCTGCAACAATCAGACTCAAAAGTCAGTGTGGAATATTTTCACATACGAAAAACGCATATCCATCCATTCACATATATACAAATAGCATAACTAAATTGGCATATGATATAATAATAAAATGTGATGACTGTGAAAGGACGTAAAAGTGAAAAAAGATAACGCAGACAAATCGGTGGAAAGGAAGGATGGTGGCAGCAAACAAAGTGAAAGGAGGAAGAACGAAGAGGAGAAAAGAGGGAAAAGGACACGTCATGCATTGCGGAGAGAATGCAAGCGGTGATGAAATAAATGTATGCAACGAGCATCCTCCACCTTGTAACTTTATTCCTTAGATAAAGTGGAATCAGAAATCAAATACGTTAGAAATTGGCTCTTCTGATATTCAATAGGTAGAAGTTTGATAAGTGAGTAGTTCTGCAAATGGATAGAACAGATAGAAAAAGCAGCACGCAAGCGAGTAAATAATAATGACTGCAGAAGCCGATGAGTAAGAAGCAACGAAAGTAGACAGTAGGGTAGGATAAGAATCAAGATGAAGGTCGTTTTGCATTTTGCACCTGTAGTGCAAAGGATGACCTTCAGCCCAGCTCGGCTACTCCAATTAAGAGTAAAAGAAGAACGCGAAGAGGATGCTGCTCGACAGCAGCAAGACCTAGTGCAAACTGTGCAGGTAGGTGCACATGACGAATGCGAAAGCGGCATCTTAAAATTATGAACGCAACAGATTCATGTCAGCTTTGGCAACTAGTACCAAAAATCTGGAACAATGCAATATATTCGCATAGTTATGCTTCACTGAAAATTCAAGCTGATCACAATATCTGAACACTATAGCCCACTTAACTATTAACTAATAAGAGGAAAGCTAGCGATAGTATGCATACATTTATACTGGTTTTAATAGCTACACACTTAAATGAATATCTAACAATTTGCATCATGTGCGGGTGGCAGCAAATGATGCCCCTAATTTTGCATGTTTGTTACACTTGCTAAAGTTACTAGCGAGACAGCATTCTGTAACAAATATAAACATAACACTTAGCAATTATTGTGCCCTATCTAAAGACTAGGTACAACCTCGCAGAAAATTCTACTGTCGAAAACGTATTAGCATCCTAGAAAGCACTTTTGTATAGCGAAACACAAAAGAAAACCCACCATGCAAAGCTATACAAGATACGGACGAATAAAATCTCGTCCACAGTTGATTCATCAAGATGGCTATACAGAAGAATTACCACGCAAGATGGAGGCACGATTGTTTTCTCCATGATAGAAATATGTTTGGAGATGAGAAGCTATGTGTCAACATTGTGAGGACCCTGTGGAGACGGTGGACCATCTAGCAACGCAGTGCAAAAAAAATGTTATACCATGACTATACTAAAAGACACAATGAGGTCCTATACTGCATTTGGAACTCTGCATGAAGCATTCCCGCGTGTACGAAGCCATTCTGTTCAGGGGGTCGTCACGAATGAGCATGTTGAGATCAGAGTCGATACGTGATTGAGCACTGCAATTAGAATAAAAGCGGATCAGCTTCATATCATGATATACGATAAGATGCGACGTGAAGTAATCCTGATAGAGATTAGGATCACAAGCCAGGACAGGATGAAGTCGAGACCGAGAAAAAACGCAAATATGACCCACTAGCTAATAAACTTGGGCCAGAGATGAAATGCAGGATCAAAATAATTCCGTATGTAATGACTTAAGATGGGATTGTAACAAACTTTCATAAACGCTATGCGAAGGAGATCAGTATATCAGGCCACGTCGAGCCATACATCTAATCGATAGTTCTTAAGAAGACTCTCGAAAGCATCTTCTTCGATAAATCGTTATGGATTTCATAAGGACGAAGCGAAAACGATCAGCGCAACAAATCTAAACGTGGGACAGTACAGTCAGAGATCCAGAATACGATCAAGCGCCAGAATCAATGAGCGAAAAAGAAGACTATATATATAGGTAATGTGGTTAGTATACATGTTGTTTACAACAAATAATAAAGCTAAATTCCCAAACAACACTGCTATTGGTTAAGATGCTGCTTGGAAGGGCATACATGGAAACAATATTTACATGGTCTACGAAACATCGCGCGCATAATGACTGCTTGCCTATTCGACTGTAAAAATATCAGTCTGTCATGTCCAGTGGGTGCGACTAGACAGATGAGCAAACACATGCAGACTATTGTAGTACCATCTCTGTATTTCCTCTTTCCTCAAAATACTACCTATACTGCCATAGCTATTTGATGGAGCATATGTGCGCATATCAAATGATGTATCTATTTCACTGTCTCTAACGCAGTGATTAACAAATAGATATCTATTTGTGCACATGTTTTCTTCGAATACGCATACATCTGCACCGATTACTATACCTGGCAAACCTCAAGTATCCCCATGTTCTTTAACTGAACATTAGCAAAATCAAAATAAAGATGAATTCAGTTAGTAAAACTAATTTCATAGCATCATTTCCACTGCCGTATGAAGATTAAAACACATTTCTGCTTTCTTTTCTTATTTTACCAGTATTCATTATGCCTTACAGTAACAACAGCTATCTCAGCTTCCATCGGACTCACGCATGCGCATTCATCAATCTTCAATGGAGACCCATACATACATTCAATGTCGCTTCATACAGCAATCTATCTACAGTACAGTATATGCACTACTACACTTTTATTCATCCTGAGCCAAAACTTCATCAGTTACTGGTCTACAACGATTTACATGTACTCATTCCATCTTTCTTTTATACCTTTATGAATCTACTTCCTATCAACAAATAACAATACAATGCTGCCACTGCATTACTACCGTGCTGCCCTACAGTCTTTTTTAACCAGATGTATCACATGTTATCTTACATGTCTACAGTTCAAGATTTTCTCACGTAACCAAAAGTAAAGCATTTCTTTTCACAAACTCACGCTAGATTGACTCCAACTCTGCTGTTCTTTGCCCAACTATGCAAAACCTAATTTACAATTTGATTTTTTCAGTGTTTACTTGAAATATTTAAACTCTTCATAAATCCTGAAATGAGATAAACAAGCCTCGCTAATATCGGTTGTCATTTACGCATTTGAAACTTCTAAAACAATGGTATGTGGCAAACAAGTATGCATGTCATATCCAACTCCGTACGTCACTTACAGTAATTTTCTCAACAATACTACCGCCAAATATCATTCTACATTTCCCACATCACAGTTTGCAACTGCTCTGATGCATGATACTGATTCACAGTATAAGATGAAAAGCAAGGAAAAATCCAAGGAACTTGCCAATCAATATTCATACAACTAAAATTCAATTCATTAAATTTTTATATGAAAGATTAGAGATGAAACTTCTACATTTGAGCTACATATACCAGTTCAAATAGACTGTGTCATGACAAATCTCTTTCTGCACAGAATAAAATCTATATGCTTCACTTTTAAAAAGTTTTATTATCAAAAATACTGCAGCATTTCATGGTACAAATAAACTTAATACTTATAAAAAATAAACCGCCTCTTAATCTTGCAAGTAAACTTCTGGCTACTCACTATTACATGTGCGCTGAAATGAATGAAAAAATTAGATAACGCTAGTATAAAAAAATATAATACACATATAAAAGTTCTTTTATGTTCTCCTTCTGCATGAAAAGGAATACAGTGGAATGATGAGAAATAATAACATCTAGGCGGAAGAAAGAACAAGCGTTTTATATGTGAGAGAAAGCGTTCTAAAACCAAAATTTTAATTGAATGAATGAGTACAAGAGAAAAGCAGTGCATATATTATCTATGTACAAACAGACGAATATATTAACAACAATGGGCAAATGAACCAGTGAAGTTCATACCAGCCTCATTTCAATCTATTTCAGTGATCTTTTTATTTATAGATTTGAATACTTTTTCGTGCGAACATCTCTGCCTACTCATGTGAATCCAAAACTCCATATAAACATGTCTTTGAGACGATGCCTGCAATCAAAGCCATTCCAAGGAGAATGAACTGCAAATGCTTATTTTATTTGTTCTAACCTTCAAGTGAGCCAACCAACCATCTATTCATTTCAGTTTAACTCAAAAAACGATTAAGCAATGAGAAAGCGATGAGTCAGTTGAGAACTTCTGTCAACACCTCTTTTCAGTTAACAAAAAGGAAAAGGAACAAAAAAAGCGTGCACTTTCAACTCTTTACAATGCTTCCTAATTCTATGTTCACATTATAGAACTTACATAATGCAGGGTGTAACGAGAATGCTCATAAACGCAGCACGAAAAAATCAGAAACATAAATAAACAGATGTCGAGCTATTATTTGTGTCATTCCTCCAATGACAGCTTGGATATCTAGGACAAACGAAAAAAACCAAGTGAATATTTGTAGATACGGAAATTATTCATTTCCAACCCCTTCTTCCTCATCATCACAACTTATCACCTCATCAAAGTAAAGTTGAAACGTAACTATTTATTCTTAAGATACAGTTCCAAATAATCATTCCCAGAAAAGAGACTCCTAGTCTTTCACCGCAGTAATAATCACAAATTAGAAAAAAAGTAACCCTTTCCACCTTATTTCATCCTCAATAACAGCTGATAAAATCAAACAGAAGGCACTTAGTAATTCTATTGATCCCAGTAATAAAATTCATATCCACATTAAATGATAGGCCTTCCCTCTTTAAGCAGTGGTAAAAATCCACATAAAAACTTCATAGATAAAAATAAAAACGATGCTTGAGAAATTACTAAAAACAAATGTGAATAAGAAGAGGCGAAAAATTTTGTAGACTAAAGAATAAGTATATAACAGTCTCTGAGAATAAAGCAATCATTTTAATAAAGTGTGTAAACGTAACATTCTGATCACAGATTAAATTTATAAAGATCAAATACTTACTGATAACGATCAAGTAGGTATTTAATATTTGATAATTAATGAATACCTGTAGTAGTGATGGACAGAAATGAAGTAATTTAATTAGTGCTTGTTACATTTTTTTGCTTCTAACTAATACTAAATTTAAAGAATTACAATCTACAACAGACAGTGTCAACAAGATGATAGTAATAAAAATTTTCCAATGCAGAGACAAAAGCATATGATATCCACAAGTTGATAAGTCCCTTGAAAATTAAAAGGTGTAGGACGAAACCTCTAATCAAAGCAAAAAGGAATAAAGTTCTAAAATTATCAATTTTTATGTTTTTTGCTCACACAACAAATCTATATTTTAATCATAACTACCAAGTTTAAGACTAACTTAGTTGTCAGTAGCATATTCATCTTTAGAGTATAAACAAACAAATATCCCATTACTGTACTCCAAAACAGCTTTTTTCTCTTAAACTACAGACTTTTTTCTTTAGATATATACAAAAATCGATGAGCTCAAGTTAGTGATATCCAGCAAGTTTCAAGAGAAATTATTCATTTTAATATGCCGACAATCAAGACTGAAATGAAATCAGTGTATTCACAAATGTGATTAAATATTTATACTTTTCATTGCAATCTAAATAGAGCGATATTTGCATCGTTTTTCTTTCAGGAGTTGAAAAGATGATTGAAAAACGTACTTGAAATAACATCAAAAGTTTACTACGAAGGAAGTAAACGAAGTCTACAAGTTTTCAGTGAAAATAAATAAATAAAATGTTACCAGAAAATTTTGCAAATAGTAGAAAAAACTAATTTTGAACTCACTTGCACTTACTAATAAAACAAAGGTAAATTATAAACAGTATATGATTCCGACATGGGCAGAATTAAAATACATAAAAATCAAAACTTCCATCTGTGTAATACTTAAAAATAACTGTCTGGATAAATACTGCATCTTTCATGTATATTCATTAAAAATTGTAGTAGTAACTAAAATCTGTATTGTGCGGCACTAAATTTGTTAATTGCATACATATACACATAAGTACACGACCTACATTAGATAATTGAACTAAATAATATTCTTAAATCAATATACTCCCATAGAGCATGATATAAACGCTTGCAAACATAAGTAGATCAAGAACTGATTACTTGACTGAGATCAATATGTGTCAGAGATAACATAAACTTTACTATCCGAGTAAGAGAAGTCACTATTTTACTAAAATTACAAGAAATAACCTGAAAAGTCATCTAGTGCACTCTGCAGCAGTACTGAAAACAAGAAAAACTGGTACTAAGTAAAAAACTAATACAAATAGTATACTTTAAACTATTTTCACGCAAAATTTATTACCCTTATATTTGCTAGGTACTTCCTAAAAAGATTCGTTTTCATTACCAAAGTATACTGAATGTCAAGGATTGGGTGGCCTCAACTTTTCTCATAAACAAATTCACAATAGCTTATATGGATACTTAATGCCGATAAAGTGCTAACATAAAGAACAAGCAGTGACGTTACTTTTCAAGTAATTACAGCTTCTCCAAGTAGCAATTGATAAGAGAAATAATTAAGTGCTGGACCCGAATGCCTTAACCTTTTTCACTACACTTTCAATCGTTATCTAATTTAATTTGAATTAGCTTGTCCCTGAGTCGGCGAACCATTTGCTGCGCTACAAAAAATTAGGCCGAATAAAAAGCATCAATTACATTGTTGCGAGCAATGCTTTGCAGATTCAATTGACATTTATTTTATGGCAGTAGCAGAGAGAACAAATTAAACTTTGATGAAGGGAGAAAGCGATAGAAATAAGCGAGTTGCTATTCTTGCACAAAACTAAATTCATGGTAGGAGAAGCGAAAGAGAAATAAATACAAGGGCGATGATACTAGAGAAAAAATCAAACTTCCTCCCAAAGTGATTCATTACCGTGATAGAAGCGAAACACGTAACTAACTATTCATCACCCTATCTATACGTATTTATCAAATCGAACAACTACTAAATCAGACTAACTAACCATTCATTTCAGCGCATCTATCCATCTGTTCATTCATAGTTTCCACCAGCATTTCATTCTATACACTGAATTACCTCACCTTCCTCCAAGCTTAACAGACTGCTTAAAGCACTCCACAATCACGTACCGTGGTGAATGGACAAGGAAATGATTTTTTCCTTACTATCGCCAATACTACCATTATTATCACAAACCTCGAATGCCAGCTCATAATTTTTCTTTGCAACCTCACACGATACAACTTGAATTCGCACTACGTTTTGTTAAGTACAATATGCATTTCATCAAAAACCAACATATTGCAAAAGTTTCATTTGTGAAGTCAAAAAAAGCTGACTGCGTAGCCTTTTCAAACAACAATAGCGAATAAAATTCTTAACCATCAAAATAAGTCTTATATAATTTTACTCCTTAATATTCACTGTACTATGTTCTTTAAATACCGCAAGTATCTAACTCGCAATTATTACTTAAATTTCCAGATGTTAACAATTACATCTTCGTCTGTTTCGCGCGCTAAAGATCTTACATTCACATAAGCATAACCATTTTAGAATATCAACTACTTAGTTTTCTGAATTACTTCAGTCGTTTTATTTACAATCCATTACACAATTTATTTAAATATATACCACCTGAAGCATTACATTCATGCACATGGTCACCAAAATTTTGAAAGTTTAGACAAATAGTATTATCAAATATCATTTAAAAACCAGTCATTATAAGGTGAAAGGACAAAGAAATATTGGATATAATGCAAATCGAAGTAAACAGGAAACCAAGTAATATAAATAGTTTAACTGTTCTCCCCGAACCTCAATAGATGAATCAAAAAACCACTAAAGAAACAAGGAAAAGATAAATAGCAAAAAGTTGCAACTTTTGCGAATATTTAAAATAGAATTTCATACTAAATAAACGGAAAATAAAATAGTTTCTTGAGTTATTTCAATGGACCTCGATAAACTGTAAAGAATTAAAGTATTCCTTAATACACTTAGAGACACGATTCACTGTTTCTAGACGAATAAGGAATTAATTCAACAAAGCAGAGCGAAAGTCATTATTAATTTAGGAATTGCAACAAAAATTGGCAATTTCAAAATATAATAATTAAAAGGCAAAACATACCGAACTGAAGTGAAGTGTGAGTGACGGACGACCGAAATAATATCCTTGACAACATGGAAAAGATAACTGAATTCGCGGAGAGAAAAAGTCCTCGAATTTGAAAATGAACTATAGCAAAAAGAGAAGTGATAACGCAAAACCCGCAACCAGCCCAGCAAATAATGACAGTGTGACGAGAACACAGAGTAATCGAGGAATGAATGGATAATACTGAATGGATAATACGAGCACAATCAAATCACACCGAAACAACGACGAATTATCAAAACTATAAAGTGTATGATGAATTCAACTGTGAAATAAGCACGGTTACTAGCGATGATGCAAAATAATTACGATAAAAACAATGTGACGAACAGAAACTACCAAAAGAATTAGAAAAAAAGAACTGAGCTTACACACTAAATTCGTCCAACAGCTTAAATTACCAGTCAAATTGTGAAAAAAACCGTGACTAACCTTAATAATTTTACTTGACTGCCAAGATGCAATCAGTTCGCAACTTTTTTTGACTGTTCTATACTGCCAACCAATAGTGCTGTCCGCTGCTCCCTCAACTATTTTTCCTTTTGTTATATATTTAGAACATTTCTTCCCAACTTCCTCATCGGATGCAAATGGTGAGACATCGAAAAACTGAAAATATTACGGTGAAATAGTCGAAAACAAGGTAATTAGTAAGTGCTGTAGGCTTAGAAAACTCTTACAAGCATAATAAGAATAAAAAAGAACACGATTGAAGATGGAAGAAACTCATTAAGCAAGATAAATAAATAATAATAAAATAAATCAAGGGCGCTGAAGAGGTTTTCAGTAAAATCACTTCGTAAATCTAATGTGAAGGGAAAGATGCAATTAAAATGTATACTTTATGAATTTCGAGAAAAACAACACTTGATCCTTAATTTCTTTTTGATTACCAAGAAGAAAATATGAACAAGAGCAGGTTATTTCAGAAAGAAAATTAAAATTTACAGACAAAATGAATATGCAGATGATACAATTTGATAAGTAATGCGATATATGACAACTTGAATCAAGGCCTTATTTCAGTTATGAACACTAACAAAATTCTTCAACGTAACAAAAAAAATGAAAATGAGGACACATGGGTAATGAGTGCTCAAAATGCTATAACAAACAAATTTTTTTAAGTAAAAAAATGATAAATTTTTAGAGTTCAAATTTCGTAATGGAATGAGGTTTAAAAAAAAGTTGAAATATTGAGGAAATACAGTGCTAATAATTCTAACACTGATCAAACATCAAAAAGCAACCATTCCATAAAATCGCAACATACACAGGATATCTATTTATAGCGATTGCAGCTCGATATCTACTCAACTTATAAAACATTTTGAAAAACGTTCACATCACACAAAACTATTACACAACAAACCTGCAGAATAAACATTCTCCTAAGAGCCATCTGCAACGCTTTGGATGTTTGATTATCATCCTTCTTTTGTAGCTTAGAACTATATCGCATGAAATCGACAATTAATACAGCTAAATAGTCGAAAAAACTCAATTCATCCCAACTTTTCTGATGAATTGCTAGTGAAAACCAGTAGTTGTTGGTCACCTTAAGTTCTGAATTTTAAATATAAAACGCAACATCCTGTTTCGGTAAAAACAAGAACAATAATGATTACAATGTGAAAATTGGACTGTTGCATCAAAAGATAACTTAATTCAAGCAGAAATTAAAGTGAAATAAATATACCGCCATTCGCTGTGGTGGCAGATATTCAATGTAGACAGTGTTTGAGAAAATATCTCTACTAGGAGAAAGAAAGTATTTATCTCGAATAGCTGAACCAAGAGACGCGGTCACCCGAGAATAAGTATTCTCTGAAATGACCGAGATTCGTCGATCAAGCACACCTCGAACCAAGCCAGTTATTATAATTGCCATGATAAAGGAATGAATTAAAGAGAGAATCTGAAATTATGAGCTGAACTGGTAAATATTCCAAAAATGGAGAGGCTGAGAAATTTTTACTGCTTTATATAGAAAAAATATTTGAATAAAAAAGCAGCAAAATGTAGCTCTATCAATAACCATAATTTATTAGTCATTTGTACTGCCTAATTATCTTACTGATGACTAAATATTTTACAGAAATATCAAGAAAATAAATTAAGTGAGTCAAAAATTTTCGGAAATGATGAGCTGTTAGTATTTAAAATGATGATAAATTTCAAAAAAGGGTACAAAATGATAAAGATGTAGCATTATGGAAAAGAAAGTGAAGGACAAATTAAAGATACGATATGAGAAAAACTGCCACTGAAATTAAAAAGTTTGTAAGAGATAAAATGTTTTTGAAAGAAACACACAAAGTACGACATGCTTGAAAACTTCTGCACATTCCGGAACTTTGCACTTCGGTTGCCCACGAATGTCGCCGAAATCGAAGTAAAGAAAATCGAGCGAAATAATGAAAAATTCAAAAGCAGAACCTGCAAAGACATGATTGAACGAAAAAGTGAAATTCTTCAAGTTCTTCAATTATATTTTTTATTTTCATGGAGATTGGTAAACAATAAATTTATAGCTAATAAATTAAAGACTCTGAGCAAATAAGTAGAAGAAAATAGACTGCATAATCGTATTCGGGAACGAAATAAAGTAAAAAAAGAGTATGTAATAATCATACTTCAAACTCTACACTCAATAAATAATTAAAAATTATTTGGAAGCCATATGAAAGATATCGATATTATAAAATTTCAGAAACAAACTGGAAATGCAAAAAACTCCAAAAAGCGACTATCGAACATATAACTGCCTACAATATACAAAAATTTCCGTGATATATTCATGAAATATCACAACTATAAAATTCTCACGGTTATGTGGGAAGAAGTAGCTGCCGAAATCGCTATATATATTAGACTACGTTGTTGTCCTCGACAATTTCCAACAACGAAAACACCTGAAAATATTTAAGTGAAGTCATTAATGTTTTCATACATTATGTGAATGGAATTAATGAAATCTTATTTGAGTTACATTTTTAAAGTTTTAAATAAATGAGAAGTATGACAATAAATGTGAGATCTCATAAAAGAATATTCTATTACAGGAAAATTCTTCGTGAATACGCATAATAACTCTTGAATCCAAATCTGATATTTCACTACAGCAGCAAAGATCTGAGATCAAAGAAAATATAATTGAAGAAGCAAATTCACGAAATAATTTAGTTAGAAATCCATAAAAGTAAAAAAATTTTGCGACCTTTCGTTACACCAACAGCTATAAATAATGCTAATACACCGCGACTCTCTGAGCCCACCAGTAAAATTGTGACCAAACTAAATAAAGATCCAATCCAACATCCGAACAGGAACTGTGCAACAAATCGAATGATTGAACTGGCTACGACCTTAACAACTCGATCATTGTTGACATTTTTCCTAAACATTTTAAAACTTATGAACCACGAGTAATAAATTAAACTTCTCTGGTGTTTGCCTACTGAATTGCTTTCATTTAATATCAATAAATCTAAAATAATGAAGTATATAGGCAAGCCGCAAAAAGCTGAAGATGATTAATTTAGTAAGAAGAGTTTGACCACTGAATCCGATAAAAACAAGCAAATGAAATTCCCCCAAAATTCTTTTTGTAACACGACCAACAAAACCTCAGGTACCCCACTTCAGAGGACGAGCTAGGAAACAGAAAAATACATTAGTTTCGAATATATACTCTGAAAAGCGCATTAAAACCCTACATGTTATTCTTGTTTTTTGCAGTTACTCGATAACTTAACGTCCATGTATCACAGAATACAGCAATAAAACAGAAACCGAACGTTGCGAAGTACATGTAGGCTTCAAGAGGTTCACGCAAATAAACAAGATGAAGTCCCAACGGTCCACCAAACATTAACAACAATCTAGCCCAAAATATATCAAACTTGCCGTCTCTGCCGGTATTTTGGATCCCCATTTACAAGTAACAATATCCACGTTTTTTTGGCATCACCAACATCTCTTAATTGAATATTTTTTAGACGTTAAAATGACTGTTCGAAAATTATGACAACAAAAATCAAGTAACATTACCATATGAAATAAAAAATGAATAAATAGAAGTATCAGCATTAAAAAAGAGATTCACATTCAATCCAACGCAAAATTGAAAACAATATAAAAGATAATTAAAAATAACTAACCGCAACTCAAACAAAATAAGAGATGACGACAATAATAGATAACATCCTGGTCAGAAAACGATTTTGCTTAACGTAAAACCGTGTACTTAGTCTATAAATACAGTAGTAAAAAGTCCTCTATAAACATTTCATAAAGATAACTACACTAAAATATTCATCTATGTGTTACGCACAACAAGCACTTATATGTTTTACAATTAAAAAGTAGTAACCAAAAAATGATCCATCAATTTATTAAACTATAAAAACAGGTATATCCCAGATATGATGAGTGAAGCTACAGTTTCAAGAGTTAAGCAACAACAAAATAATATTCAACAACATCAGAGAAATTATAATTAAATAAATACACTACTCATCCTAATATACACATACGAAGAAATAACAGAGAAAATCCCAGACTCTATATGATAGAGAAGCAGTAAAGAGACACATAAAATTAAATTGAAAATCAGAAAGATACCAATTTGGAAATATATTCTCTTAATTTAATATAGTCTTTTTCCAACTGTTTAGAGGTTTTTTCTTTTTATTTTCCTGCAAATGAAAGATTGAAGTTTGTTGACCCAACTCATTTCTATACTCTACTTTGGAATAAGAGGAAATTTTAATGTGCAGTATGCATCATTATAAGAAGAACTCTGATAATATGTTCAATTTTTACAAACTGATTACAACAAAGTGCTTTTCCTTCTAATATCCCAGAAAAAAAGATGTGAAAAAGGAATACACAAAGAAGGGTGATTTTTTTGGAAATTAATAGCATGATTATGCATAAAAAATGCCCAAACAAATTTTCCTGACCGCAAATTATTGACCACGGATAAATCAATATATCCGTGCAACCACCACTTAGTACCTACTAACAAAACAATCCACTTCATTTTTCTCTTGCAAGAAAATTAACCACTACAAATCATTTAATAGCGAAAGTTATCGGTGCTGCCCAAGCTAACTTAGCGCGATTAGCAACTATGCATTTAAAATGATACTCATTCACTATAGATCTCAGTTAAGTACTTTTGATCACCAGAATTCATCACGAAGGGTTTTTAGAAAATTTCGTAACTGTTCTCTCGCTATTTTACTGAAGTACCAAAACCTGATATTAACCACGTCATAGTCTGAAGTTTGAAATAAATCTTCCCTCCCATTTAAGGGTATACCAAACAAATACAATATAACAGTTTAAAAATTCAAGCTTAATAGTCTCAGACAATGGAAATTTAGTAAAAATGTAGCATAACTAAGACTAATCAATTTTAACAGCCGCATAGATCCGACAAATAAATGAATATGCTGCATAGAAACCTATTGTGCCAGTTAAAATCCAAAATGTTAATGCCATCAGAAAACTGTAGCTGAAGTACAGAAGTGTCGGAATGAAACCGATTATTTCAAGCTGAAAATTGAGTGATATCTCAAAAGTTATAAATTATAGAAAATTCAATGTATTAAACTAAGATTCCTGATTGACTGAAGGTAAATATAAAGATGAGAAAGCGTAAAAACTTTTGATAAAAATGAGATTCCAATGAAATGTGAAATGTGTAATCGTTTGTTCAATATATTAATACTACTTAGTCGTATTAATGTATGCATTTATAGTTTAATACATCCTAACTATCAACCAATGACTGTCTGATTAAAGTCTCAAATTTTTAATAAATTTGTCAAATTTAAACAACCGGGAAATTAAATTTGGAGGGACGCAAGTGCAGATATTAAACGCTGATTTTCGGAGTTTCGATTTAGAAAAAAAAACCTTCCATATTAAATATGAAAACCACTCACAATACAACATGCTAGTTTTCGTTCAGTCTTCTGCATTGAAAATTTAAAAGCAAAGATCTTGAGATGGAATTAACATTAATATATGAATTCCGAATAAACTTGGAAGATTCTGATAGAAAAAATAAATCATAACTTACTTTGGTGAAATAATAAAATACTGCATATCCCATAACTGAAAAATATTTCAAAATAAAACTGCACTATTCTTGTAACAATTCACTTGAATAGAATAAGTTGAAAAGTATTTTAGAAGTTCAGCGTAACTTTTTTTACTGTGCTTAAAAGCCTAAAAATGGATAAATGAAGCTCTTTACAATTTAGTTCTGCAAATAATTAACAAACCATAGACTGCAGATCCTCCACTAATAACGAACGATTTCCACCACCAGTGATAGTTCTGTAATGTAACAGCAGATATTTCAAGTTAATTGCAACAAAAAGCTATTGTGAAAAACCACTTAACGTAGAAAAAGGAATTTCAAACCTCAGCACAAAGGAGGAAGTATGCTACAGCAATAGAAATTTGCGCACATGAAATGAAGAGAATTATGCAAACGATGAATAGAAATCCGAAGAGATAATAGAACTGATTTTCCCAAATTGCCTGTGAAAAATATAAGCCGGAACAGTTGTACAAAATTTAGTTATCAATAATAACAAAACAGTATTACAGTTGCTATATTTGAGTTAATTTTGAAGATTGTAACATTTTTAGAGTTATTATAATATTAAAAACATTATAAGATCTTTCGAGTTACCCTCAAAAGTAAATATTTCATACTAACCCAACGTGTTAGGCAAAGTGATTGCGAAGACACGTAATGGATGAGAATGCTTAACATCAGTCACAAAATCATTCAGTGTATATTACCTTACACAATTTTTATAAAAATTTAAATCTGATAATCTACAGATCTCTTGCCTAAATACTTACAGAAAATATGAAGAATAGCTCGATGAAAACGGCCCCAAAAGGAAGAATTCCCGCAAGAAGCATGCACGGTAAAGTATGCAAATACCAAGGCTGGTCAGGAACTTGCCTCGGAATCTGGTTCGTACGAACTGGATGAGGATATGCCTGAAAAAATCACTGCTAGTATTATCTATAAATTGTTAAAAGTGAAGTTTTAAGAGATACTTAATTTATTCTAATTCACCAATTTCCATCGCATACATACTGCAAAACTGTGTGAAATTAATTGCAAACGTGCCTGCTTTCGATAACCAAAATGAAATCCAAGAAATACAAGAGGTAAATCAACTCCAAACCACAGAAACAGAAGTGCGATCATTGTTGTAAATGGCACAGCTCCAGATGAATGCTTCCCAATTAGAAAAAAATTCAGGAAAAAACCACTACCAAGAATGATTGATGGAAAAAGCACAGCTGTTTGAAATGAACATCTCCGAGGTCTCGTACCTACAGTAAGAATGGCAATAGATACTTCATTTTTGATGAAAAAAGTATTTTTCACTACTTGATAATGCAATTTAATATTTTTTTTAGTTCAAAAGTGGCTACAGCTTAGTTTCTAAAATGAATGCCAACTCATTTCAATGACAAAACTTAATTTCTATCCAAACAGAGAGTAACGTATTTAAAATTTATTTATAATAAATTTTTAAAGTTTCTTATATTAACGTAAGTGATTAAATATAGACTGACTGTACAAATAACTTTAGTGTACCCGACTAAATTATATATTTGTTTGAAATGTTTTCAACAACACTAAATGAGTTTATTTCTTATTTGTCCAATCTCATTAAATCAGTTTCTTGGCGAAGTGAAATGTGAAAAGAATAAGAAAGTTACACGAAATGATGACAAGAGAACGAACCTTTCAATGTCCTATACAGACGACCGGCATGGTAACCAGCAATTAGACCCATTAAACAGAAAAGGACAATGGCAGCGGACATAAGTGATCCACGGCTAGAAGGTGATAACATTCCTAACATGGCAAAGAATACAGTAACTATGACCATACCAATCAGTTGTATACCCGCACCGACTAAATTTACTAAAAGCATTGTGCAAGGTGGTGGGCGGAAAACATCTCCATGAACTAATTTCCAGCCAGTTTCTTCTAAACTGTCATCCTAAAATAATACAAAAGCATAATTAGAAAAACTATAATAGTGTGAAAGCAAATCATGAATCAAAACCGCAGTCAGTCACTTATATAAGTTGGTCTATTTCAAAAAAAAAAAAAAAAAAAAAAAAAAAAA
>UYYF01004432.1:33727-57845 GCA_900618365.1 Thelazia callipaeda
TCAATGATTACGAACCAATTCTTCGCCTCTATTATATTGTGCTATATCTTTACGTACTGTTCGAACAATAATTACACTTAAGAAGCCTAAAATAATAAATATTACAATTTTCAAAATCCATATAGTTGACATAAAAATTTCGTATAACATTTTAAATTTCTGCTTCAAGAATGCCAACATGACCTGATGCATATGAAATAGTCAATATTTCTATATCATATGTACAAATTTTCATTCATACCAAACAAACATGAGACGACAATGATTGAATTCAATATTGAGAACCAATGAATTTGGACATCTTTCATGGATAAATAAGTATCCCAACGACTAGCCCAAGGAACAGAACTTGCTTCCCACGTCACAGAATAGGTCCAGATAATCTCATTCGTACCTTTTATGACTTCCTGATATCCACCGTCCCTAACCGAGCATTCCTACAAAAAAATTAAGTTTCGTCTAAAAAAGATAAACATGTAAGTAAGCAATCTAAGCAAAAATAAAGTAATTAAAGAAAGATAGTAATCGTCGAAAATTACAAAAGCACAATATTACCTAAAAATGCAAGAGAAAATTTTAACCGAATAATGTGAAGTAAAGCTGAAGCGGCTGCTATCAATGCTTTGCGGTTGCACTTCGAATCCAACCACACGATAAACGCCTGGTCGTGGTTGATGGTAACGCAAAATTATGTCAACATGATTATTTACATAAACATGACTGCCTTCTTCCCATCCAAGACGATAACCATTTTCATGAATAACTTCATTTGTATTCACAATTTCAAATCTTGTGGTACAGGGAAGATTATCAACTAATCTAAAATTTAAGCTTAAAGAACAATATGGAAAAATATCAAAAAAAGTTTTCTAAACAGTGATTACAGAACAATTCCATAAAAATTTATTTTTGACAGTGTTAGGGGAAATGATCAGACATACAGCATAATTTCTGAAATATAACTAGTTAAATTACTGTGAAAAAACTTGTGCTTAACCTCATTGTTATCTCTTAAAACTTAAAAAAAGAACGAAAAAGCAAGAATTCTTACAAGTGAACGTGATACTCTTCCTTAATTCTCTTTGCTAAATTATCTGAATCCTTCTCACTAACTGTTACTGGACTATGTGATGAACAAGTCGTGTTACATGTCGTGTTTTGCGACATGAATATCTGTAAAGTACATAAAATGACATGCATGAGCATATTTTTTCATGCAACTAAATCCACCAATTATGGGTCTTTTATTGAAATAAGTTCAATTCAATAAAATCAAAGAAACCAACGCTAAAAGGCGTATTTACAATGCGATCACCACGCATGACCTCTCCCAAGTTCTCCGATATATACTGAATTTCACCTTGAGGTCGACAAAATGGTAATGAATAGTATTCATATGGCACCACTGTTTTTGTAGAGGTTATCTTTATGCCCTGAAAAATCAAGTCAGAAAATTTTATCACAAATCATATTCCTAATACACGAAATAAGTGTTTGAAAAGATAAGCTACGTCAGATACGAACATAAATTTTTTTACGGTATCGACCGCAAAATTTATTTTTTAATCCTTGAAAACTAAAGTTTTACTGTACTGTTGACTAAAACCGTGTAGTTAACTCTTTCGGTACTAAAGACATCCTGTTTCAATCCATCAAGAACAAATTAATTGATAATATAACCCTCGAAATCGGTACAGCAACGATACCAGAAAAAGTAGAGTAAACAATTTAATATCATCTAACCTTTACTTCAATTGGATCACGATCTTTGAATTCAACTGGTGCGACACCCGGAACATAAAACCCCCGTTCGACGTGAAACAAGCCACATAATAGAAGAATTAGATATGTCACATAGTTTCCTCTTCGCATTGCTGCTTCTCTTCTTTAAAACTAAACAATCAAATCGCGGGAATACATGTACCTTCAAATGTTACTCAAAAACGAGGGAATAAATAGATATCAACATGATCTGAAACAGCTAAGAATTATTACGGTTACATTGCAACCCCAGGCATTTTGTTAGAAAACAAAAAAAACAAACAAAACTGAGATTTTAATGTAAAATCAACACTACATTCCTCGAATTAATACTTGATAACAACATATCTGCAACAAGAATTTGTTTTTTAACTTAGTGAAATAAAGAATATAAGTACTATCTGAGCACACAGAAGCATACTAAATATTTGTGTTTGAGTAAAAAAGCATAAAATCCCTCATTTTCTATGAAAATGGTAGTATTTTACAAATTACTGTAAACGTGATGAAAGATTGAGCAAACAAAATATCTCTACTCGCATGAAGTAGCAGTAATTCTAAGCAAAATATAAGTGACAAATATAACTGTTTATATATTCAATACAATAATTAGTATATCAACAATATACTTGCAATACACTTTCACTGCACAGAATACACTGTAAAGAGCAACAACTTATTCTTCAATTGCAAGATAATTAATTCACGATCAGCGAACCTAGATTTTAGGTAATCGCTGGGCGATGAAATCTTTTGTGTCGATAAGCTCCTGCAAAAAAATAGTAGTGCTTTAATAGTATACACAATTCTATTTTCAGTTTGTCCATTTCTTCCAGACATAAGACATGAAGATTTGCTCACCAACTAATGGAAAAATGTCGTCCTCCAAATAAATGAAATTTGGTATACTGAAATTTGAATGGAATCCATGTGACACTAGAAATTACTAGCGATCTGTACTATACCTAATAAAATTACGTTTCTAACTAAGATGATAGCTGACAATCATCCAACTTTATTGCTGGTAATGAGACCACGACAGTGTCATAGTCTTAAAAATCGTAGAGAAATTAAAAAAAATTACTTCTGCACAACTACTATGTGCCATCCCAGGGTACACTTTTAACGAAATATTGGGATTAAAAGTTTTGATGAACGATTCTGTCATTTGGCCGAAAGATAGAGGCACTAAGAAGTCTTGAGTACCGTGGCCCATGAATATTTGTACATTTCTGTTAGCAGTATGATTCTAAAACAAAATACAACTTTAAATTCAACTATCTATTGATTTTCTGAGTCCACACAAAAAATTTAAGTGAACCACTGATTTAAACCTGCAACTACGGTATAAAGTAAATTACAATGGACGTTTCTAGATAAAATTTACATATTATCAGAACAAACTTACGCCAGGGAGTTTTGTTCGTTGTACCAGAAACGAACTGAGACCAATTATTCCAGCAAGCGGTTTATCATAGGTTAAACCTGCATACAGTGCTAAAGCACCACCCATTGAAAAGCCTCCCAATATTATGCGTTCAGGAGGAATACCAGCATGGATTTCCTATAATTAAATTAAACCACACGATGTATTCCGATTTCTAGAAAGCAATAATGAGCAGCAACCTACGTAATTTTGATACAGGGAGAGAATAATTAATTACTTTGAAGAAAAATTCATAAATTAAGTAGCACTAAAACTTTAATCATAAATTGCCCATGCTAATTCTAGCAACAATTATACAGTTGATTCTTAACATAACTTACAGAATCAATTATAGAATGTACGATCATCGTCGATTCATTGATACCTTCTTCATCTTCTTCAGCATCAGGTGTCAGCCCATAAATGTCATACCAAGCAGGCATTTGCATACCAAAATTCAGAGTAACTCCTCTTGTTGGTCTGCAAATATCAACTCTACCCCGATTCTATATTACTCTCAATAAAAACAACACTTAATTCATGTAAGTTTTAAGTCTGTTCTTAATTAGTCAAGTAACTTACAGTAACAATTTGAACACTTGAAAAACTGATTTTTTAAAATAAGTTACAAATATGATAGAAAAACAAATAAACATTCAATCACATTTTGAATTCTTGGTACAAATGATTTGAGTAACAGTTCTTTCCAATAAAATTTTTAATTAATTTTAATTCATGTGATTTAAGGCTAATTAAGTAGTTGAGCTCATCTCTCATTCAATCATACTTCAAAAATATCCTTTCTTGCAGGAACGAAACAGCTAACCTATGATAAAAATGGCCTTTATCGAGATACTATTAGACAACTGCGAGATCCCTCTCGCCAATTACCAATTACTATAAAACCAATCTTTTGAGACTGAATAATTAGAATATTAAAATCACAACTCAAATTCATTTCTATTAATTTTTAACTAATGCAAAATAATTCAGACACGTTAACAAAAATAATAATCTAGAAGTAATCTGTTTCGTTCCTGCATTTCATTGGAAAATTTGTAGTGGGTAGATTTAAAGCAGGAAACTTACGCATTAGGACATATGTATTTAATGTGATCATGTCTTATCTCATCTGAAAATACAGAAGACCAGCCATAACCGGTATCACCAAGACCGTGAAGAAATATTATCTATAACTTACGAAAATCAGCTCATATTTTTTTAACAAATTAAAACTTATTTCTTCACTCTGCAAAGTCTTCTATCTGTACTACACATTTTTTAATATGACTTTATTACTAGCAAATATAAACAACACAATGACACACAGCAGGAACATTAGCACCTTGCGTGTTTATGCGCGAAATTTCAGCACAAAAAATACGCTGAACCGCAGCCCAAATTTGATCTAACAAAATAATTTGCTTGTACTATTAATGAAACATTACTAACTGAAAATTCGGATCCAAAATTGCTATTACAAAACAGGCACAAAGCAAAAATATAAGCAAACTTACAGTTGCTGTTTGTTTATCACGAGCAGGAACGATAACTGGATCAGCCATATCCATATGAAGCTTAGCCTTTGAACTACAGGAACCCGGGAAGCAATAATTAAAAAGCCCCAGTAATAAACGATTTGAAAAAACTGATGAGGAGCGAAAAATACCTTCTGGCATAGAATTATGAGTTATTCTATAGAGCTCTTAGCTTCTTTCAATCACGCTTTCAACAGAGTCATCGCAGCCTCAAATGCCATGGAAATCATTTACGTTCAAAATAAAGCAACAAGAACCTTATTACGCATTATCAAAGCTCGTTATTTTATTCATTTGAAAACATAACAGGTATACTTCACATTATAAATCTGTAACCGACATAACAGCTACAAAAAATGATACTACAATTTTCGTTCTTTTTTGTGCTATCATTAAACAACACCACTAACTGGAAATTCGCATACAAAATTGCTACTGCAAAACAGGCATTAAGTCCACGTACTATAAATAATTAACAATGTTGCTTTGCAATAGAGAATCTTTTAGCAGTTAATCCATTCAAAGAATGCTCAAAACCTAACTAGCGCGCTGTCACTGTACCCTCATCCCCGTTTGCAACCCAGTCATTCATGACTACTAAAAACTTCACGAGCAAACTATAAAAGTTACGACTCTATGAATTCCACATAGGACCTAATACCGAACCTCAATTACTGCAGCTCAATTCCCTTCATTCACTGATACTACGACTTCTGATGATTTCAAATCAATGAGGAAGTTTCCACTAGCAAGAAAAAGTCGTGCGGAACGATGGTTCTCTGTTCTCTGCCAAGTTAAACATGAACTTCATCGCATCCCACGCTGATAAACATGGCTAGCACTAATGGTTGTGTTATCATCCCTTTATTATGTCGTTTTGTATGTCACTAACACTAGAAAAAATTTATCCTTCAAATATAAAGACCAAAAATACTTCTACGCAATGTGAAACAAAATCGCGTTAAAGCCAACTAAAATATACTAAATATTTAAAACAAAATGGTGGCTATTTGTATACAAATAAGATGTGGTTGACTGAGTTGAAGAACATACCAAAAATATAAGCTGGATTTTAAATATAGGCAGGTGCAGAGAATTTTGGCGAGACATTTAAAGGTTCAAATATTTAGAACAATGATGTTTTTTCTGCATAATATAACCGAGTATATGTAACACATTTTTTTAAACAACACACAGGAATCGAAATTCAATTCATTAGTCGCTTGCAAGCAATGGTCGCTAGTAAATAAGTTAGAATGATTGATCCATAGGATCAGCTATTCGCTCACAAGAACAAACTGCTGTTAATTTTTGCATCATTTCACTGTAAGCATCCTGAAACGTGTGCACAGCAAATATCTTAAATGAAAGTCATAGATAAAATTTTCTATTCAGCAATTAATTTTTTTGCTACAGTCTTCTGTCGCCTTTCAAATAGTGCAATAATTTCCTTGATGAACATTACTAATTACACTCAATCAAATGCTGAAACTTATGTATACCTTGGCAAAACTACGATTAAGTACTGCTACTGCAGACACAATAGGCCATTTCCCTACAGCTTTAGATAAACTGTGCTTTGATGATACTCGCACAATATTTACCCCATTTGATACACATAATGCTTTGACTGCTTCGGCTTTCTTCATAAGTTCAACTAAAAATGAAACATAGCAAAAAATAATCTTTGTACAAATTACTCAACCTAGTTACAACTAATACATAGTAAAAACAATTACTTTTATCGATTTCGATATCGCGAGCTAGGATTACACATTGCACTTCACCAAGTGTTAACAATTTGCGCACTTCTCTTAAACCATATACCAGTGTACGACGTGATTTTGCCTGTAAAGTTAATTATGGAGAGCATGAAATAATCAATGACTATCCATACATTCTACAACCAGTTGAAATGTTTTCTGCCAAATGAAATCTTTTCTGCTTAATTACGGTGCACGAATTCAAATCAAAAATGAATATAGCAAATCTCCTTGTTACTATGATCTAATTTCGGTGGAATATTACTGACTGCATGGACAAAAAACAACAGTTTTTAATATATTCCCACGTCTTATTTATTGATGGAAATAATATACTTAAATCAATCTTTCTGACTCACCATATTTGCTTCAAAACTAATAAGCGATTTCTCGCATTAAGCCTTTCAGAAATTTTAACACAGTTCCAAATCTATATAACTTCCATCTTACGTAAGCATACACCATTACAGACTTCGATTACATTGTTTTTTTTAATAACGAAATTACTGAAATAACATAGAAAGAAAAACAAAATGCGTCACAAAGTAAAAAAAAAAAGAATGAATGCCTTGATTGGATTGCGTTTCCAAGCTCTATCTTGTAGGGCTTTCATTTTCTTAAGAAATTTAAATATCAATGCATCAGTACCCAGTTCACTTAAATTGAAGGATTCGAAAATTTCAGTAACCTCTTTTTCAACCTGCAAATATTTTCAGAAATTATGGAGAAGCATGAAATAATTAATGAGTATCCATACATTCTGCAACAAGCTGTTTATCTTTCACAGTAAAGAGATGCAAAATTCTGTAAATATGACATTCTTATATTTCATCTAATAAAAACACATTTCCACAGCAACTCTTAAATTCCTTTCGTTAACCACTAGTGATAACAAAATGATCAGTTACAGAATGGTGACAGTAAAATATCTGCACGAATATTTGCTGTAGCAATCTTTTAACTTGGACTGTTGCTAACCTTTTGACATGTTTCATCCTTCGGTCCTGTTTTGAGAAAATGTTCTGATTCCAATCCTTCACCTTGATCGGATTCAAATTGAGTCGTATCCATCTCCCCTGACATGTTGGAAAAACGCATACTGTGCAATTGGCACTATTCAAATGAAGAAATTTCGCGTGACACTTCATGGAAATTTTTCGCCAATTTTTATAACTTGAAATCGCTCAAATTAGGGGATTGAATAGAGAAAAAAGAAAAACTAGAACTGGAAGAACTAGACAAAACACTAACCTAAGAAATCCAACTTTCACTTGCCTAAAGTTAAGTCTTTGTGAGCAAGGAATAGATTTTTAAAAGGTTGATGTTAAAAAAAGATTTATATTTAGTAAGAGATTTACTTCAAAGTACACATAAATCTAATTAAATCATATTTTCAATGGTTCTGTACCTGATCGTACGCCCTCACTTAGCATTATTTGATTAATCGATTCTTTTATGAACGCTGTAAAATCATTTCGCTCTGCAAATTTAAATTGTAAAAACTTGGAATCATCTGTTATAACTTGGATAAAACCATTTAAGCTAACTAAATTCATTGTGAATTTTTGTACAGCACTCCGACCAAACTCAAGTCAAAACTATCGCATTTAAAGTAAACAGACGATCAAAAAATCAAGATGAAAGTACGACTACCGAATAAAAACTAATACTAGCTTAGACATAGCTAATTCGAAATACTACAAGCATGAGACAATGTAGCATTTCAAAACTATTATACAGGTATGGTTATGCAACTATAATGAAAAATTCTCATCTCAAAGTGGTTGTTTGCAATTTTGTCACGTGAGCAATAATAAACATGCCATAAAAAGAGTATCTGAATAGCATCTGCCATCTTTATTTGCACTTTAGTTGCATTTTTTATATTTCTAAAGGATCACTATGAACTGTAATGCGTTGTGTTTTAGAGCTAAAGTCTAAACTTACCAAATTCTTCCTCCAGTTTTTCAAAAAAGAAAAAACGCTCAAAAATTATTCAACTCAGTTTCATTCCAAAACATATCTGAACTTACTTTGAGCATCTGATTGACTCCTCTTTACAGGCAGTAGCGAGAGAAGGTTTTCCATTTCGCTCTGCAAATTTAAATTGCAGAAAGTTGACAGGATTTGAACTGAACTGAATGCAGCTGTTAAATTTCGTTACTGTCGTATAGTTTTCATGCCATACATACTTAATCAGAGAGCTATCGATGGCACAGCGAGAGTTTTTATCTCCATGGAAGCATTTCACCTCTAAAAACGTGTGCGTCATTTCTGATCGAAATGAACTGCCACTTATTCAGTTTGAAGATGACTGCAGTACTTGCATCCCAAATTATTTAGTACTATTATACAAAACAATTGAGCATTATTATAAAAAAGGAAGACCCTAACTTACTCACAAGGCGTTATTCAGTTCCTTCTTTGCATTAGCTCAAATTATGCTTCTTGGCTAATTTCCTGAAACATTTTTGATTCGATTTCCACTTATAATATGATTGCTCAGAGATTAGTTCCAGCATTTCAAAAATGTATCCGTTGGAGTAGTTTGAATTCATAATTTCCAAGTTTTTTATAGATTTGGGTGATTAAATCCTATTTACTTTAGCCGCTAATTCCGAGCACTTTCAAAAAGTGCCTGCTTTATCTTTCATATTGTTCAGTTGTAAGAATTGTACTGCCTGTATTTCACTCAGACTGCTTTCAGACAACTGATTTTGGTCATTTGCAAAAATATATGACTCTGTGTTTCTCTGCTTAAAAGTTTTTTACCCTATTTGTACCATTAATTACGGAAGAGAAATATGCAAATTTTCGTAAGCTTTAGTTTTGCTCAAGTTTTTAACAGCTTTTTTACGAAAGCGAAACTTTTGCAACTGAATAATATTCGTTAATTTTGGCAGTAATTTTTTACTACACAATTGGAATAGCAATCGCTATTAAGCATCAGAAAGGACCAAATAACATCATTTTCGTAAATTTTTTTCAGTGCAGTCGTTTGGAATTCTGATATGCAGATTTTTTTAGCCTTTGCCTAAAACCAGTGTATAAATTGGTGCATCTTTCAGATATTAAAATTAGTATGTAAATTTGAAGTCTGATTTATATTCGTTTTCCTGTATATTGCTCTTTAATGTTTGATTGTTACTTCAAGGGGAAGATTAATTATCTGCTGTTTGCTTAGATTTTAAAACTTTTTTGTTTAAATGTGTTTATTAATTTGTTATTTATGGAGTTTTCAGGAGGAGAGAAGTTCTTTGAAATCAACAAAATCTGTTATTACTGGTACTACAGTAATCCTTTTAAGGAATTGTTGTCTTTCTGACTGAAATTAAAGTATTTTTGATTTAGAATCACATAAATTAGGGAGCATTTTTCCATGACAGTCCGTTTTTTGAAGTTTCCAAGTGATTTTTATGTATCTTTTCAATTTTGCTTTAAGCTAAATTTTATAAAACTCTTTTTTTAATAAAAAGTGAGATAAATGGGTTTAGAGTACTTATTATTAGAGAATATATCGTAGCTACCGTTCACTGTAATTTGTAACAGAAAATTCATCTTTCTACAATAACTTTTAGTTGGAAAAACATTTAGTGATTAAGCAAAATTTACTTGGATAAAATAACAAAAATGGATTAACTAATGCTCGTAGATTAGAAATATGAAAATAGACTTGTCTTACTGTCTTACTCAAATCTGTAAATTTGAATCTGTCCACAATAATTTTCTACTCTTAATTTTCTACTCAAATTTATCGTCTGCGTCACTACATAATACTCGCTTAAGTGAAAGCTTGCTTCATAATTAATTTTTTATGAATAAAAATGTAATCATAGTATTTCTGGGCTAATCTAAATTTAGAATGAATTGTTAGAGCAAAATGAGATGTTGAAAGTAATGATTAAGTTTCAGAATTGATCAAAACAATTCAAATCAATCTTTATAAATCATTTCGAGGAATGATTGCAGCTGCAAAGTGTAACAAATATTTTCGTTTCATTAGGTTTATCATTTTCACGTTATAAATCTGCTACTGAAGTGAAGAATCTCTCTTCTGCCATTTTTTCTTTTGCTAGCATTTCGCTGGAAAGATATTGAATTTGTGAATCACTTCGGTACTGATTATGACAAACCTATTCCTGGAAGAGAATATTTATTATTTAGCAAAAGAAAAGATGAATTTGTTCAGTTTAGAAATAGCGAAAACTATTAATTCGATTTTTTTCAATGCTTATCGCTATTTTTCGTTTGATTAGCTGAAGCAACGCTCAGGAATAATTAGAAAGTCAAATAGTGAAGTAGATTTACTTGTAAATGCTTAAAGTAAAAAGCAGTTGAAAAGTGGGAAGAGAACTATTTATGGAAGAAAAATTACTTAAGAACTGCAGCATTAGTTTGTAATGTATCATTGCAGTTATGCAAAAAATTTTTCGTTAATTTTTATGAACTGATTTTTTTTCACGTTGAAAACGTGTGTAGGCATCTGATAACACTTTTGTAGAATGTATACGGGAGTTAAAGATCCTGGAAGTGGAGTTGGAAAAGTAAGTTTTGTATAATTGCACAATGAAATTAATAATGAATTTATCATACTACTTTTCAAAGAGGTAGCAGCAAAGATTAGAATCACAAACAAATATAGAAAAAGTATTCAGTTCCCTTTAATGAGGTTTTTTCCTGTAAATAAGGAATTTGAGCAGCATTTGCACTGAGTAATGTGCATATGAAATGTTATGTTATAGAGTGGTGGAGGTGGAGGTAGTATTCGTGAAGCAGGTGGCGCTTTTGGAAAAATGGCTGCAGCACGGGAAGAGGAGTACTTTTATAAATTGGTATTACTTTTTTACATTTTAAATTCTATTAATTTCCAGCCTCTGATAGATTATTCCAGAGTTTAATGGTATTTGGAATCGAGACTTCTTTCCAAAACATATTTTGGATTCTTGCAGCTGTTTTCAGTGGAGCAGATCATCTATCTACTTCTGCTAAAACATTTTGATACCGGCCCAAAGCAGAAATTTCTGGATATTTGTATAAATTGATGCGAAACTTTGCGTATAAAAGTTCTTGAAAACTTAAAGCAAAATTTTGCAAATTTGATATTTCGTTTCATTGCATTTGAGAAATGTGATATCTTTTCAAAATTTTAGGAGAAGCAACAGATTAAAGCGATGCGATCAGAATTAGAACATAAGTTGCAAAGCAAGAAAGATGCCAATCTACCGATGAGTGAAGAAGAAGAACTAACTTTGAAACATCTAAAAAAGTTGGCTGAAATTGACGAAAGTCGAGGCTTTTAATCATTCGTACTATTTGCTACTTGGCAGTACTCGAAATGTCTGCTAACTTTTTATGGAAAAATAGTTGCTCCTTACTAACCGCTGATTTATGCAGATTAATCCATCATTTAATTAACAGTAGTAAATTTCCGGCTTGAAGTCTGTAATGTAAAAAATGTTTATTTTTGAGTGATATGTGTATGTACTTGATTTGATGTTTATGTTTACTTCATTAATAGTTGGAGCAGTCTAAGGCAAATAAAATTATTCAAATTTTATAAAGGTTTTTGAATTCTGGTGCTATTTTATCGATTGCTAGCAATCAGCTTCCACAGATCAGCCCTTGTTAGCTTATCGTATTTTTTTTATCAGTGTCGCACCTTGCAGTCCTTTTTTACAACTTTTTACTGTGTGTTTATTATTGGAATTAAAAGTCAAATTTGTGGATATAACTTCTTCATGAATACAAATAAAGTTTTCTACTGAAAGCGTAAAATATAAAAGCATCAGTAAGTATTTACTTGTGGTCAATTGCTGAAACATTTTTTTATTTTTATAAAGGTTATTATTATTATTATTATTATTATTATTATCATTATTACTATTATTATTTTGTTTACTATTGCTACGCCACATTATTATTTGTGTTTCTTTTTTTATCAGTAACTGATAGCAATTAGCAGAGCATTCTTCACTGAGAATGATGACAGAGAAATAACGATCACTTTCAATATTTACTCTTTTTCTGCATTAGCAGTAATCATGTTAGTCAATTCAGCTGCGATTCCGTCGCTTCACTATTTTTCTTCTAAAAATAGTGAAAACGAAATATCTGAACACAAATTTGTGCTCTCTTTTCATGAGACACATACATCAAATCAGATGCAATCTCCCACTCTATTGAGTACAGAAATATATGCATGCATGGCATTTGCGTGATAAAATTCCACTCCATTCTCAGTCCACTTTTTACTCGAATTTTTTGCTTTTTATTGTTTTTATTTTTCGATTTGATTCCGTCAAAATTGTAGTGTTACTGAAATTTGTCATCGAGCAATTAGGAAAATTTGGCAAAAATTTACCAAAATATTAGTTCTTTTTTTATTTAGGAATTTTTTTAGCTAAGAAGTCGTATGTATGTATGTATTTGTCTCGCAACAAACTCTAAACTTACTGAATTTTGAGTAATGAGAGAAAGATGTGGTTGCGGGAATACTTCACTGCAGTAGCGTAGATAGCATTTGATACTTGCAGAATATCTTTTCATTTACAGAACTTATTTCCATGAAGTTTGAATTTTGAAGTGTTATGATTTAAATGTTCTTCAGCAGCTTGAAGAACGTTTTGTTCTTTTTCAGCATATATCACGGCATGAGTTCAAATGTTTTTAAAAATTATTCACTTTTTTCCTCCTTTTCACTCTTTGCAATATTTTTCAGCAAAGAGAATACATGAAAAAGTTAAATGAAACTTTAAAACAGGTCAAGCAAGCGATCACTCCAACGATTAACAATAATGTCCTATCATTTGAAATTAATAACAAATCAAATTATTCTAATCATTCAATTCCCTCCTTTTTGTAGAATTTGTTTTTATTAATTATTTTATTGATTATTAAATATTTATTAATTAAGTAATCATTTAATTGAATAATTAATTATCCAGTTATTTAAAATGGTTGTTCATTTATTCATTTGATTTCTCTGCATTTCTTTTATTCGTAAATATTTGATCTATTATGCATTAAATTAATCTGACTTAAATCATTAAATTTTTTTGGCTTCTTATCTGTGAAATATTGAAAACTGGTTTATCGACTTGAAAAACTGGCCATTGCTGCTCAAAAAACCACTACAGACACAATGGAACAAAACTCGGAATTTTGTGCATAACTTTGCAAATTAGAAACTAGTATAGTATTTAGTTAATTGAATTGAGTTTTCGAAACACTCATTTCTTTGAATCCTATCGATTAATATATGAGTATCACAAATAACTTCAGAAAAAATATAGATAAACAAATACGTCAACAACTTGAGCTCTCGCGTTGGCAGCTTGCGAAACAAATAATAATCTTTCGATGTCGAAACACAAAAACTCGAGATCTTATTGAAAATTTAACTTGTTTTTTTCCAATTTCGCAAAAGTTTCGTTACTTTAAATAATTTTTAAACAATTACTACAAAACTCAGAACAAATAATTTCAATACGTGTGTGTATGGTTTCAGAAATGAATTTGAAACAGCTAATCATCTTCTTTAAGAAGTAGAAAATATTCTGCTAATAAATTGGAGATTTACTCGCTGAAAATTTTTGGCAATTAAGATAAAAACAGAAGACTAATTTGTGTTTAATTTGCATAAATAAACTAAAAGCAGAAATTTTTCTACACTGACTTCAAATCTCGTTGTGTTGATCCAAAAATTGTAATTTTGTTTCATCGAAAGAAACCTGAACTTCAGATACTTATGCAAAGATATGAATGTGCAAAACCCATCAAGCATCCGAAACTTGTCTAAATTCCATTCTCAACAAATGAATACTTTGTTGTCAGTAAGCATCCAAATACCAAAACAATGAATGTGACAAAAAAAACAAGGCAGGAAAATTTGCAGTCATCCTTTTCTTCCTCCGAATCAATCAGATTATCAGATTTTTTGTGCATAGTGCCTCTCAGCATCAGTGCAGTATCTGTCTTATTGAATGCAGTTAATATTTCAATAAGCGAACGTGTGTTTTTGCTCGACTTCAACATCTTTAATTTTAAATTTCATTACAAAGCTACGGGTCATTTTAGAATCAGTTAGGTTCCCTTCAGTTATGTTTATATTTTGTAACTGGGTCTGTTAGCATCACTGTTTTTAATAGCAATTTTGAATCAACCTAGTAGACATGCATGACAAAATGTAAAGAATGTCGTCACTTCATAAACAGTAATATCTACTTTTGACTGCGATATTCACTAACATATCTATTACAGCACATTAGATGGATGAAAATGAAAAGTTTTCATCAATGATATCAACTGAGAAAATAACACCTCAAAGATTAATTAAATTTAGATTACAGCTTATAAATTTAAAGAAATAAAAGGCTAACTTAGATAGCTTCACAACCATGCAATTTTATATCTTGCCATGAAGATGATAGATTCATTTCAGGATGATGACCAAAATTAGTTTACTTTATTACAATGATTACTTTCATAGTTTCCAGCGAATTTATGTTTTGACAAGGAATTATTATCTAAATTACTTTAAAAATAAATTTTTTGGGATTTATTTCTTTGCACAATTTCTCTGAGTAAGAATTTACTTGGGAGCATGATTTCAAGAACTTTAAAATTTTCAAACTACTATTATATTTGAAAGTAATCTGAGTCAAAGGATTAACTTAGCTACTTTTTTAAATGTTGTTCGATAACAAACATAAACATAGTATAAACATGGCCTCACGAAACTATTATTTGATCATAATAATCGTCTCGTACTATTACTACTAATCGGTATTGAAGGCCTATTTCGCCAAGTAGGTTTCCAACGGTTATTTTGAAGTACAACTCGACGTGGTAATGGTGAGGGTGGCGGTGGATTTCGAAGTAGCCAGTCATCTCTAGCAGATAACTAAAAATTCGCATGAAAGGAGAAAAATTTTGCTAAAAAATATAAATTGAATTCGTTAGCATCCATGCGCAAATTATTTACTTAAAGTAATTTTAATTAGTGGATACTTGCAAACATTGCTTAAAATCAATGTGATCTAAACTAACTCAGAAGTAAAGTCTGCAAATCTTTTGATCAAAATTTTATTTTTTGAAATAATCATTGCATATGGAGATAAAATATTTTAAAAATTGATAATTTCTGCAGAACCACACAGTATATTTTAGTAAAGCTGTACCTTGTTTATTGAAAGAATTTTGTCTGCAAAAGTAATTTCGTCAACAGGATTTCCTGAAATATTACAAAGCATTTTTTTAAATTAATTTTAAATTAAAAAACAAGCTAATGCAACACCATTTTCAACTGGAAACGTAATTTTTGAATGCGCTAATATAAAGACATTTCTGATACTTTGGTCTACCATTTATGTTGCGAAGAATTAATCTTCCTAAAATCAAAAGATCATGTGATCAACTTTGCTACTTTTTGCGTTATTGTAATCAGAACTATACTTGAAACGCAATGACTGCCAAAGTCTTTGAATCTTCCTGCAGTATCTTCCAAGAAGGCAACTTCCAAGAATCCTTGGCCTAGAAGGCGAATATTCGCTGCGTCACAATGTAACTCATCACATTTACGCGCTGCTGTAGCAATTGTTTCATTACGTGACCGACCTAGCACGCGACCTGTACATTTCTAAAAAGACATCCAACATTGAAATGGATCACTTTTGATAATTAGTTTTTGAACAGTTAAATTCAAGCTCACATAGTTCAATAATAGAAATTACAATTTACATTTAGATAAAAAAAACTGAATTTTTTTCCGACAAAAAAGTTGCCACAAAGCTGATGAATGGGAAAAATTTCAAGAGATAATTAAAGTACTTGATGATAATAAGTTTTGAAGTTTTGAGTATCGTTTTCACTCCACTCGTTTACGCCACTCGACATGCGGACCATTTTGACGTCTCCATCGTGTAATTTATTGATCTGAATACTCGAATTTTGCAATGTTTCATTCATCTGAAACTGCTTCCTTGTATGATCATCTAAATTTCGGCAATATTTTTCCCAGAAATCCTTTAATAGACTAAATTTAAAAAGACCTCAATAATTTTAATTTTATAAATCACAATGCTTAATTAAAGTTTATTCCAAACTCTGCTATTTTGAAATTTACTTGAGATCAACAAATATCAGTAATTCGTACAATGATTTCTTACTGATTTTTTCGTTTGGTCATGTTCATTTGCAGTAAGAGATCTACCAGACTGACTTGAAATTTGATTTCTTCCAATTTGCTTCATAACTGCTTGCTGTTTTTGGCTAAAACTATGATAAAAGCAAACTGTATGCATCTAAAGACCAACTTTAGTTCAATATAGAATTGATATTCCATGGTCATTGTTAATTAACTATCTTTATAGATATCTTTGCATTAAGTATAGTGGGAGTTTTTGCTTGCGTTTTTATATATTATTAAGTTATAGAGATTTTGATTAAAGTAACTAACTGTAAGGAGTACTACAAGTTTAAATGAATAGCCTAAAGTGATGTAAATAAAAACTGATGCACCGTTAGAATTTTGAGTTTAGCCGTTTAAAGTTTTAATCATTATTTTTCTATTAAAAATGCATATTATTCAAGTAAGAAATTATCCAAAGAAAACCAAAGAAAGACCCAAAGGCCATAAGATTTTAACCACTAACCAAATATTTTTTCTTAGTTCTTCCGAAATTTGATCGCTTTTATTATTAATTCTCTTATCACATATTTCTTGAACATTCATTGCTTGACGATTGGTGCCTAATACAGCAGAATAGGCACTTGGAATTGGGGTTAAAATTGTACCTCGGAAGATGGTAGGTCGAAAATCAGAACTGGAGTTTTCATAGCGATTGTAAGGGCGCAATTTTGGTTTATAATCAAGTGGTTGTTTGCGAAGTTGCTCGTATTTTAAAATATTGGGAGACCAGGATGTGTCGCGAATGGCTGGTGACATTTCAGGACGATTCCAGTTTCTTTGCAAATTATTGAATTTGCTATCATCGACTGATCCCATTTTTATCGATCTGCTATGGATTATTGGTACTTTTGGAGTCATAAGCATTTTTTGAGATATTACAGAATACTGTCTTTCGGCATCCAAATGCTGTCTTCTGGCATGATTTTTACTGAGATCAAACCTCCCAGAGTATGATGCCTTCTTTGTGAGTCTTGTGAATTCAGCAGGTAAATTCATTTTCTTCGCAAGCTCACTTCGGCTTGTTGTTTCTGCACGTAATTCATTTAAATAAGTTTTACTTTCTCCTAATTTTCGACCAAGGATCAAAACATTTCTGTTCTTAGCTTGCTCTATCCATTTCTTAGTTGCTGGAGTGATTTTTTGATAAGGAATTTTAGTTTCTTGATAAGCAGAATTTTCAGGATCTCGGTCTTCCGGCATCATTTCTCTGGAAAGAAGGTAGCGATAAAGGTTATCTTTTAAAAGATTGAAAGACCCTACTTTCCATTCAGATTAGAAGTTTTATACTTAACGTATGATAGACAATTCATTCTGAAAAAGGTACTGTACGTGGTTAATATAGTAATGCTGAAAACTTTGTGTGCAGTATAATACAATTTTTTACGCAAAATTGATCGTTATTCCTTCTGCTTAAAATCTTTATTTTACGATTTATGATTTTTTCTTGTCGAACTTTGTGGCCTTCTATTTCCTTGAATACCGGAACAACTATATGCATCAAGAATCTATTTATTTTCCTCCAGAGCAATTATTCTAGTTAAATAATGGAAAGCTCAATGAAAGGAGGCACTCCAAAATGAAATAAATTAATTTGATTGAACATTCGTTTCAGATGACCGTATCAAAATGCTTATTGTAAGAAATTGTACTTATTACAAAAAATTAGTGCTTATCTGATCACAAATCGTTTTCATGTTGATTTAGGCAATTAATTAGGTTACAAGCTTGATGCTTTCCACGTCGACCTTATTTTTTGTGTGCTTGATAACATAAAGAATGAAAGTGCTTAAAATACTAAATTAATGTTAGCCCATTGTTGCATGCTAGAAGCACAAATGTAAATAGAAGTCTGATCGAGAATTAAAAAAAGATCCTGTTTTCCTAAAATGTTCATATTACTATTAGCAATTTGAAGAATTCCCTCTGATAGTAGTATGATCATAAAAATCTTAGATATTAATGAATATGAAATAAAACTCTATTAATATTATCAGTCGAAACATTGCTTTAAGTTATCAACATGATCGAACATTATTGGTTGATAATTTAATTAAACATTTAATTAGCTGAAATACCTGTTATTTCGGTGCAGTCATAATTCTAAAGATATTGACCACTTGCATAAGCAAACGAATTAACCTGTCAATTTGGGATGGCTTAACTTCGATTTGTTGTGATGAATGCTGATGGATTCTTTGAGGCACTCGAGACTGAATATGGATTTGTGATGCTTTTCTCGTTGCGTTATCCTTCTTCACAATAATCTCGGGAGAAGTTTCATTGCTGCGTGTTGTGGAAGAAGTTGCAGTAAGTTTGGGAAGTAATGGTGCTTGTATTGGTAAAGGTTGAGCAATTGAAGAGTATAGTGCCTGCTTGTCATGTAAAGATGAAATCAAAGACTGCTGAAAAACTGTTTGCCTTGGCTCGGTATACGTTACAAAAGACAAACTGTTCGCTTGCGAGTACGGTACTCTTCCCCTGGGTACGGCATTGATAGCACCGTACGGTTGGTGAGGAAACTGAGCAACATAAGGGCGATGTTGTGGAAACGGAGCTGGTGGGCCTTAAATTGCAAATTCCTTCAAAAATACCCATTTCTGAGAACATGTAAACCGGAGATATCCATCTAAATTTGTATATTTCTCATGACCTAATTCACATACTACTTTCATACATTTTTTAGTGATTGATTATCGAAAATGATTATCGAAAAAATAAGTAATTATCAAAAAAACCATTGAGTTGGATTTAATTAATTATACTGAAAGAAAGTTGACCAAGCAAAAAAGCGTGCACAAACAATAACTCATTATTTCACTGCAAATACTGATTTTAAGTTTTTTAAATAACTGAGTAGATAACAAAAATGGCGCAGAATGTTTCCAATGTTAATAGTCTTTTAAGCTTTATAGTCCGTTTCTTAACTGGCTGCTAAGTGTCCGACACGAACAAATTTTTCAGCTGAATTCTATATATCTGCAATATAGTATTGAATGCCTTACTACCTCTTTCATGCATTCAAATTCATAATTGCCAGAAGATTTATTCTTGACAATCCCATATTGATTCTTATGATCTTGAAAATTTCTATATTTTATGACTTTTATATAATAAATGTTGAATCACTTCAAAGTTAAAAGTGCATCTTGAATTAGTTTTAAAATAAAACGTTTTCATTGAATTACTTAGATATCCGTTGTAATGTCTGCGTGGTGCAAAATGACTGCTTTGTTGCGGGGCAGCTTGTTGCGTACACGGACAGTAATTGAAAGGCACTGCTATGCAAGGGCAAGGTCTGCCTAAAATTATCATTATGCATTATGAATAAAATTTTGTAATTGTGCAGACGCCTCAAATTTTAGTACAGTTATCAATCGCCTGTAATTAAATTAAAACTTGTTTGTTTAACTTTAACTGCAGGCGATTGATAGCTCTATCGGAAAATTTATACATCAGCTCTCAAATGACATTTTTGAACTTTATAATCACAAATAATAAACTTTTTCACTACCGACTCAAAATTTAGAAAAATCACTCAATATCATGCTTACTTAAATTCATTTATGCTGCTTACTTTTGAATGAAATTGATCATTCACTTACATAATTTCATTCAAAGTAAATTGAAGTAAATTTCTGGTATCTTGAATAAGTTAAAGTCAAATTTAAATACCACAGCCAATTAAAAATTGTCCCTCAAAATTGTTTCCTCGATTCTTTAATTCATTTGAAATGAGTAAAGTTCATTTAACTTCAATTCAGATATCTATAACCTGTTGAAATAAGATCGAATAATACAGAGCACAAAAAACATTGGGATCAACCACCTAAACAAGCGTAAGTGGTAATAAATCGACTTGTTGTTATAATAGTGATCGCAAACTGTTGCACTGTTCTCCAACAGTACATTTTCCTTCTACACCTCAAAAATTGGGATTTGACTGAAATTAAATAATAGTTCGTAGATTTGATATTTTTAAGATAAAGAAGTGGAAGTGGAAGTATATCACAGCGTCTATTTCCATCAATATTGCATGGACATTTTTCGAAAATTGTAATTTCTACCGAAAAATTTGAAAATTTATTATTTACAGTTTTTCTATTAACTTTGCAAATCTAATTTTTTCCACATTTTTGCTTTACATGAGTATTTTTAGCAACTGCTTCAAGTGTTACAAAAACCCATAGCCTTGAATTGCATAAAATATTTCGAATTCATTTTTAGGAATTTTAAGACTTGTATAAATTATCTTTTGCATTTACATGCAATCATAAATTGGTAAAAGAAATTAATTAAGGCTACCTTAGCTTAAAAGCTAGGCTTATCAGTTTACTAAGTACACAAGTGAATGCATATAAGATAATAAAAGTAATAAGGTACGAACATTTACACTTCGGTTTATGTTTCTGCTATTAGCAGTAATTAAAAGCATTGAAAAATTGAGCTTGTCAAAATAACTAAATGGTAATATTATTAATAATAGCTTAATAATACACGAAAGCACATTTATTTTTATTCACTGTCTTAAAAGTCATATTTATATTCAGTAACTATGGAAGTAATTCTAATTATCTTTGGCCACACCAATGTGCTAAGAAGAATTTATATAATTATGCAATAAAATTTGATGATAAGAGCACTAACTTTTACAGATTACGATAATGAGTGTGATAAAAATAAGGCGGCAGTAATCTTGGCAATAATAAAAGTAGTGAAACTTCTGATAAATGTGTTTAATGAATACTAATAGTTGTAAATTTATTTATTCATTAAAAGGGATAAAAAAATTAAGTTTTAAGTGTTCAAAATTTTTCACACAACAACGAAACTTTATTATTATCTCTAAAACATTACTCTTCTGTACGCTAGCTGAAAGTAGGATTGAAGATGAAATGGCTGAACTGAGCTTATTTCGAATAATAAACGTTTGCTTCAAAGCTAGGAAACATGAAATTCCCGTTTTATCACACAACAACCTTTCAAAAATATTCGTAAATTTCGGACAAGAAGATAAAAAAGCATGCAAAGGTGTAGAAGAAATGTGCAACATGAAACGTGTTTGCTGCAGGCCATACAGAATCAAGTTCTGAATCATTATTCATCATCTCATATTGTTTTCACAATACTTGGCTTTCTTATCATTTTAGTAATTTGTAATTGATTCGCTATCACTAATTCTATCATGTCAAATTACAAACGATTACACTGTCAAGTTTTGTTATTGTTGTTATTCGAGAACACGCAAATTACCAAGAAATAAAGAATTTGATCTAGTCTGATCACTATAAAGTATTTTTATCATTCAAAAAATTGTTTACTCACTATTACTATTAGGTTTAATTGTTACTATTAGTAATGACTAGAAATTGTGCTTTATACTAACCATTACTTGAATATTCGGCCTAAATTTTATGATTCCACGTTGTGATCAAGGAAAAATGAATCAGTACTGAAAGCTGTGAAAACATCTAATTATTACTACGTTCATTCAAAATATGTACAGAATTTTCTTATTCATGATTTTATTGAAAGGTCACTATCAAAATATGCAAAAGATTTTAATGGAAAAAGGTTACATACGATGCAAACAAAAATAATAGAATTTATAGTACTAATACTTCTTCAAACATGGAAGAGCTTCTTTTCATACTTACAAGGAATACTAAATCATGAAATTTTTTAGGCATGCAAAATATAATTTCAAACTTATATCAGGGCAAAACTTATTAAATAAATGTAAATGTTTAATAACATCTTCATTTACATATAAGTACATAGGCGATGAAAACAACTATCATACTTGATTTAATCAGGTGACCACGATCTTAAATTTCATAGTTTGATTATCGTTTTATTTTATCCTTATTTCACTTGAGATATAAAACTTGAGATGATATTTAATAGAGAGCAAATACTCTATATCTCAAAGTACTGGGGCATATAAAATTAAACTAATGATGGCTTCGAACTTCTCACAAATTGCCGAAAATTTCAAAGTTTCGATTGCAGAAAAGAAAGCTTTCAAATGTCAGAAAACAGAATTCCCTGAAAAATTGGTATGAAATTATAAAATTGTCACACGAAATTGAAGAACATTCATTTTTTGCAAATAAATACATCCCAAACGTTGGTCACATTAATTTCTGTGAAGTGAGTCAGAAGATTTTTGGGACCTTGGAATCCGAAAAAGTTTGGAATGTTCCATATGCGGTATGCAGCATCATTATTGTTTGGCAAAAATTTATTAAAATAAAAGTGTTGAAAAAAACTTGAAAAAATGCAAAAATTGAAAAAAGTAGATATATAAAATATGGGTGGCAGAAATAGATAGTAAGAAAATTGTGCAACTTTGAGTATCTAAACGGGTTTATAACATTTTTATGCGAATAAATCAAAAAATATAACAATTAAAACTGATCGCTGATACATTTACCATCTGAAAATAAAATTTAAGAAGCATATAAATTAAATTAAGTCCTTGTGACAAGGCTATTATTTTATTCGAAAAACCGTCATAGTATGAGAATAAAAAGCGTAAAAATAGAAATAAAGAGTAGAATGAATTTGAATGAACATAGATGGTTATGGTGGTCTGTAAGGATATATCTGGTTTCTGAGATCCATTAAGACCAATACAGGAAATCTCAGTACCGGGATCTGAGAAGCGACACTTCATAATTCCTTGGTTCAGTCAAGCAGAAATCAACTTCAAACTGATAAGAATGGTAGGGAGTTTTAGATGAGATTAAATTCAAAACTTCAAAATATCTATTAAAGTAGACGAGAAATAAATCGTCTTTGGAAAAAAATACCTTTGTGGACTTATTTCTATAAATTGTATTTAAATCATGCTAAGAACTTCTTGACAAATGTAGCAGCTTTGAGGGGAAGTAAACTACAATTATTCAGGAAGCCTTCTTCAAAGCTACTCTCAGATAGCGTTGGAATCTTCTATATTTACTCAGATTATTTCACTTGAATCGTTTTCGTCTTTATGACTTTTAAGCAATTGCGGCTTTCTTTCGTAGAATAAATTTTTCGCTTCGACTTTATCAACTTTTCAGCGTTCCAAGATGTTTGCATTAGTAAAATTCGACTTGTTAAATGTAAAGGAAATCAACTTTGCTTGGCAAAAACTTGCTGGATTTTGTTGATAAAGTTGCTGCCTTCGACTTGTCATGTGCTTTTCTTTGGAAATCATTCAATCATTTTACCATTTGTGACAAAGAAATATTATATACATGTGATGTGAGTAATCAATTTCTAGGAACTGCCAGTGCAACCAGTAGAAAAAATTTTCCAGTAGCAATAGCAACGTCGGCTTCGATTATTAATTGCGCTTCAATTGATAATCATTTTAACAAGTTGAACACTTCAATAATTTAATAATAATTAATAATAATGATAATAATGATAATAATAATAATAATAATAATAATAA